>JAXCGZ010019323.1:10000-32500 GCA_037179515.1 Halocaridina rubra | reverse complement strand
TTTGTCAGTGAGACAGCATGGCTTCAGAGAGGCTAGATCAAAAATAACAAACTTATTAGAATTTTATGATGAGGTAAGTCGAATCTTACAGGAAAGAGAGGGCTGGGCAGATTGCATATTCCTAGACTTCCAGAAAGCATTTGACACCGTCCCACACGGGAAACTTATTAAAAAAGCTGCAAGCAATGGCAAGGATAGGTGAAAATGTCTTGGCTTAGGGAAAAAAAAAAAAAACTTAGAAGGAAGGGAACAGAGGGTTAGAGTAAGGTACTCAGTGTCTGAATGGAGATTTCCAGAGGGTTCAATTTTAGGACCACTTTTGTTCCTTGTTTATGTAAATGACCTACCAGAGTCTGTAAATTAATTCATGAATATGTTTGCAGATGATGCAAAGGTTGTGAAAAAAGTTAATTAATAATCGCGGAGTGCTCTTCTGCCATCAATCAATTATTACACTATATTTTATTATTAATTACTTGCTATAATATTTAAAATTAATTGCAAATTCTATTAATATTTTATTTGTACATAACCAAATAGATTGTAATTTTTATCAATGCAATATCACTGGGAGTGCCCATGTGCCCATGTCCCCATGTACAGTTATCTGAATAAATAAATAAAAAAAAATACTATATTTCTAGTTCCGTGTGCAATAAACGATAAGAAATGTAAAGGTGAGGAAGGCGACTTTCCTATTTGGTGGGATAGAACTCTAGGGGAAGGGACGCTGGAAAAGGAAACGATGAGGGGTAGAAAAACGAAGAGGAGAGATGCTGTGTAGGAAGAGAGGAAGGTGGGAGGGATACGAGGAAGATGTGAAGCAGGTGGATATAAGAGGAGGGTGGGGTTGGGTGGGAGAAAGACCGAACGCGGTGAGAGAGAAGACCAAGAGGGTTTTTAACCCATATCAACAGAGGAGGGGGAGGAGGAGGATGAGGCGCGACCAATGAAGCTTGCATATCAACGAATATTATGCGTGGGAAACCTTCACACACATTATTCGCTCTCTATGTTCCCTCTCCTCTAAAATAGTCTTCTAATCAAACACCTAGTAGAAACAATAGAAAAAATAAAAATTAAAATGTAGATTGGTTGCAAATACTTGAATCGTAAATCAGGAAATACTCCAAAACTACAATAGTAAATGATGGAAATTATTTTTTTCTTGCTGGCTGTAGAATCCACACTGCACCAACACAAAAAGCTACGACGGTATTTATATTTGACATTAAAAATTTGCAATACCTCTGCTTTTCAATGGCGTATTAAAATTACATCGTCATCATTACCTTATACAATATTTGAGACTAAAATATAAAATAGAATACAATAAGCTACCCGAATATTCGCTAAGTAATAAACATGAGCATCCCCTCCCATATAATGCATCCATTCCGCGGTTCGTACACAACACTTACACATAAGATCGCAGCACAGGTAGTGGGGACTGCGAGTACAGAGGTGTTCAAAATGATCTTCTATCATGCTACGACCGTTCACATTCTTACATAAATTTGAACACCACAACTACATTAAAACATTAATTTCATCATTATACACCCAAAACAAATAAAATTCAAGGAACTATGAAGGAATATCGCTAATAAAATCTAACTTTTATCCCTCACAGGACTGCCATATTTTAGTAAGTCATTCCGCGCCACTCTGTTCCAGTCACGATTTACTTCAGAGGAAGGCAAGGCTGCGGCCAACACACTATCTATCCACTCAACGGCCGTTATTACAATTAACTGGTCGGTCGGTCTTTTATGCGCTTTTACTTTTGCATTAATTACAACAACAATAAAGAATATTTAAACAAAATCACATTATATTCTGGTACCAAACTTGATAAATTTAAATATGACTGGAATTATGTAACAATTCATTTTAGGTTAGTTCATTTTTGGTATAAAAAAACCCATTAAGCTATAGATTTTCTACAATAATAATAGATGAATTATAAGTATATATCGTTATGGGACATAACGATAATAATAATAAAAAAGGGAGTAACTAAATAATGCAATTGCTTTGAAAGAAACTAAAACTGCATTTAATGAAGCCTAATAAAAAAAATATGCATAAAGGGTAATTATTATTATTATTATTATTATTATTATTATTATTGTTATTATTAAGAAATATTTGTAAACTAGCTATAGGGGATGATATAGTTAAGATATTTAAATATTTCAAGACACAAAATGAAAAAAAAAAATAGAAAAATAAATCATACGAGACCATACCATATGATGGAATAAATGAGCCGGAATTTCTGAAAACAACTTCCAGCGTCATTACTCCATTCTCAACACATTAAAACTGAAAATCTTGGAAGAAAATAAAAGTGAGCAGGGATTTATCATTCTGAAATAAAAGGTATATTCCAGCATAATTCCATATGAAGTTTATTATCTCTCGATACTAAACTAGATATTTCACTTCCCTTCCTCCACCTAATATGTTCTTCAGCTATATTAAGTTTAATGAACTTATTCTTATCAGCCAACCCATCACGTCTATTCTCGCTTCTTTAGTGGCAAGGTAATGGTTAAGGAGATCCTAGCCATACACAGAACCGCGTCAGATGCATTTATGAAATTCATTTGTGTGTCTAGCTAACTAACAATATGGTATCCTAGGTTTACACTGTTTAACAAATCGGGCCGGGGGATCCTAGCCATACACAGAACCGCGTTAGATGCATTTATGAAATCCATTTGTTTTTCTAGCTAACTAACAATATGGTATCCTAGGTTTACACTGTTTAAGAAATCGGGCCTAAGATTAGATGGATTGCAACCCAGTTACCCTAGTGTTTTGAATTCAAAATTCAAATTCAATCATTTCTATGTGCATTCATAGCATGGCTATTCTGTTACAACACTAAGAATACACTCATAAGTTGACACACAAGTGAGCAATAAGTAAGAGGGTGATAACACACACTTACAGTGAACAGAAATATAACTTACCTAGAAAATTAAAATTATCTTGAATTAACCGACGATTTCACATTTATCAATAAACAGTGAATAATAAAATGACCGAGTAAAGCGAATATAATAAAAATAAAAATAAAAATAATAATAATAATAATAATAATAGAGAGAGACGCATACTTCTTTCCTACTTAAGCTTAAGGGGTATTTGTTTGCTAAAAAGGCCTATCAAGTCTACTAAATGTTCTTCATTCCTGCTGAGATGGCAGAGGTTATGACGCAAAAGATATCATTGCTGTCCCTTTCACATTCTCAAATTGACTAAATTAATATCACGCGATTGAGGTGGCTTTAAACTTATCCTCTTGACCCACCTAGTCATGGATGGTCTTGAATTTACTCATATGTACAAAGAAGCTAATAAAATCTCTCCTTCCAAGCCAGTTCCATTGTAATCATGAAAATCATGATTTTTCCTCTTCCAAAATGCGATAATTTGTCTGACATACTGTATACCACACTGAGTCATAATAATAATAATAATAATAATAATAATAATTATTATTATTATTATTATTATTATTATCAATAGTGTCAGCAGTAGTGGTAGTAATAGTAGTGAATATTAGAATGTAGTTTCGGGATTAAAGTCCGCATTTCCGCAAGCTTAACCAAAATTCGAATCTCGACAGGTTGGGGTAAAATCAGATATTAACACATACTTTTAAAACAAAACAATTTTATTTAAATCTAATGTTAATAAATAATATTTTCAATATGATTTCCATCATTTTCAATGCATCATTTGATGCGCTTTACAAAATTCAGGTGAACTCGATTGAAGAGGTCTGCATAGTGAAATTTCCTAGGTACCCAGACTTTGTGGACACCCTGTACGTATATTGGGATGGAGGAGGAGGAGAGGCAGAGGAGATGGCGAAGATGTTGTAAATTGGATATAAAAGAGGGACTTGTTGTAATGGTGACATAGATAGAAGTGATAGAGGGTGGGGGTGGGTGGGAAGGAGGACGTCTTTGGTGGTTCTTTTTGACGGGGGCGGTGCGCCGAAGGAGATGCCAGCGGTAGTTGCGTTGTCTAACAATCCGTTACGGTGTTGAGCGCTGTGTTTGTCCTCGGGTGATGAACTTCAGGCAAAATACACACGAACACTAGTCACCACAATATGTAATACACATTAAAGCTGTATATAACTATATCTCTCTTCTGGGAAGCATCGCAATTTCATTATATAGTTTTGTTGACTGCAATATCTTCTTTACCCCCCAAAAAATAAAAATAAAATAAAAATTACATATTGGTAAAGAATAATCGATAACATACAAACGATCCTCAATGACGATCTGAACAACCATAAAAAAAGTACACGGAACAATCAGGCGAACACTACCTAAATTGCAGACTGGTGAAGGTGCAAAATGAAAGAAAATCTGCATTTAAATAATGTAAATGATTCCCTTTATTCATCTTTTCATTTTTTTGTAAGAATATATTATGAAAAATTTTTAGATTCCCTTTTTTAATATTTTTAAATGTATTAAGTTTGTTTAACATTATGATCTTTGGTGCCGTCAGAGAGAAATTTCATAAAACACTTCTCCATTGTGTTTTCGCATAGTATTGCTGTTCGATATGTGGTTAAAACATGATATAGTGTAATTGGTTCCACAAATAGCATCCGTTTACATTTTGCGAACTCATTAGGCATGCTGGGTTTGCAGGGTCAAGCAGACGACAGACGCCACTACAGTATCTTTCACATCCTCCCCATGAATAAGTATTGGGTTCACTTTTTGTTCAAAAACTTGCACTCTCTAACTGGGGTCCTTGGGTAGAAGAATTTTTACCGACTAAGACAAAGAAGCTCCTAAAAAAAAATAATCATACCGTAACCCTACTTTTACAGACAAAATGTTGTCTTTTATTATTATCTATAACTTTCAATGTTATCTCTACCGAGGAAGAAGGGTCTAAGAGGAAAGGTGAAAATATACAGCGCCATATACTGTACATAATATCTCAATAAATATATCGCAGTCAAAGATAGGTTTCAGAGATGAATCTAGGTCTAACTTAATTATGAGAGAAGCGTCTTAATCATTATTTTTTTTTTTTTAATGATTGACACCAGGGCGGGCCAAAAAAATAAAAAAAAATAAAACAGCCCTCATTGGGCCTGGACACGAAGAATACATAAAGAGAAACAGAGATGGAGAATGTAATGACTTGTCAGATGTGAATTTTTACATGGATAAATCTTTCGAGATCTGAATTTCCTGATATGGAATTTCCGTATCAAGCAAAGATGAGAAACGTGATAAGACAAGAAGGATATATGTTTATCCCAAATTGCAGCGATGCAACAAGCAGAATCCCTCAGGTTTCATGAATAGCCATCATATTATGATAAAAAAAATGACACATTGTAATAAAATCGAACTACATCCCAAAAGTTATGGCGTAAAGAAAATTAATAAAAAAAATATCCCATTGTTCTGGACTCTGTTCCCGGGAAGTGAATATGGGTTAAATTTTTGTTCATATATTTCACATCATCGCAATATCCAACGAGATAATCGTCATCTCGATATAATTTACATTCAAAGTAAAGAAATTTGTGGTGAACATTTTCACCAAAATGCTGGAGATGTAAATCCAGCCCAACATCCTCTTATTCCCCGGAGGTGGCTTAAGCAATCGCTTCGTGTAGGTAATTAATGGGACCTTAACAATCTCTAGGCCCCAAGGCCATTACATCCTCCCGCCAATCCATTAGTTTCTTTGCTCAACAGCCCATGTCATCAACCAATGATTTTCCTAGAAGGATCATATCCTACATGAATTGTAGGTATTTCAGAATGGAAAACTTAAATTACTTTGGTTTTCTGTTAATATTTCGTGGCTACACACATATCACTAGGTTTTTATAATCGACAGAAAGACAATATAATATGCTTCACGTAACATAAATAACGACAGGAATTACGGCTGCTTAAAACTACATCAGATAGTTATGGTTCATAAATTATAATTTTGATGCTCTAATTGTTTAAAAAGATAACAGGATGAGAGGTCATTTAAAGAAAACTTAAAAACCAAAAAGCCTCCCCTCCTTGTACAGATTATTCACTAAATTCTCTTACTCCACTCAAAAAAAAAAATAACATAAATCACAGTGACGTACAAACAAACAACACCTCACTCCCGTAAGAGCAAGGTATACAAACGACGAAGCTCAGTGGAGAGAGCATTCGATGACCAACTGCTGCTATATCTGTGTATAACTATCCCTTCTTTTGATATATTACTCATTATAAAACTTGCCCTCCCTCTTTATCTTGCCCCACGTATACCGTCACCAGTCTGACTCTCTTTAAGAGCTGGACATCAGCTGTCATGGGTACAGTGTTTTTTAAATTCGGCTAAGAAGAATAACCACTTTTTGTCTAGAATTTTGTTTTCAGTTACGCCATTATTAGGTTTTAATTTCTTAAAAAAAAAAAAAAAAAAAGAGCTGGTACTATATATCTAACAGTCTGGGTTATATTGTCAATCGGCCTGCCTTAGTAATGGGTGGATGCAATATCACTTTACTTTTTCTCTTATAGCTAGCTGTTAGGAATGGGAAAAAAAATGAGGATAAGATTTCCTCATAAAACAGAGGGAGAGAATAAGACAATGTAAAAATACAAGGTAAAAATAAAAGTAGTTTTATCACACACCAAAAGATTATAACAATGTGCCCAAGAAAGCCATAGTGGCTATTAAATCGAGATTATGTGGAGCATGTCTATACACATATGGCTTGAAGTTTCTGGAATGCAAGCACTCCTCAAGAACTTTGGGGGAAAGCAACTAAGCGGGTGGTGGGTAAGTGCATACATACAGTATACAATGTTTAATATCCTTGCACCTTATCATTAATTCATTGATACTGTATCATTTACATACGTAATATGCAAAGTGATGTTGCTACGGAGATTTTAATATTAATAATGTTTGTTTTAATAAAAACACACACTTATATGTACATTCACAATATAATCCGTGATATTAACAATACTATCATCCACTTAAATCTTTTGTGTCCATCAGGGAACTCGAACTCGCGTCGCAAGCTACATATTCATACTACCATACCGACTGGGCCACTGCAATAAACAAAGGTCGTAACTTCATAACCCAACCAAATCAGGCAAGCACTTTTCCCGTCGGTCATTTATATCAACCTATTACAGAAGACACGTTTGAATTTATGTATATATTCAATATAAATTGCACATGACAACTGTGATAGGTTGACATATATGACCAACTGGGAAAGTGCTTGCCTGAGCAGGATGGGTTAGGAAATGTCGACTTTTGTCGGTTGTAGTGGGACAGTAGGTATGATGGTATGATTAACTTGCGACGCGAGTTCGAATCCCTTAATGGTCACAAAACTTTTTAGTGATTAATAATAATAATAATAATAATAATAATAATAATAATAATAATAATAATATATATATATATATATATATATATATATATATATATATATATATATATATATATATATATATATAATATATATATATATATATATATATATATGTGTGTGTGTGTGTGTGTGTGTGTGTGTGTGTGTGTGTGTGTGTTTATATATATATATATATATATATATATATATATATATATATATATATATATATATATATATATATATATATATATATATATATATATATATATATATTAGCATATGTGAAAATATAAATCATATTTTACCCCTGGCCGGGACTCGAACCTAAAACACATAATTTCTGTGCCAAAGCCCTACCAACTACACCACTGAAGGTCTCAAGAAGAAGCAAACCTTACAGCTAGCTGCTATACTAGGAATAAATGCATTCTTTCTAAATGCCTTTTTGTTTATATTACAACTTCTAACCTCACTCGTGGCTTCGTTATTTGCATTCAATTAAAATCCCAGCTATATAGGCATCACTAATAATCAAAAATACACTAAGATATGTGAAAACAAGAATCATATTTTACCCCTGACTGGGATTTGAACATAAAACGCATAATTACTGCGCCAAGGTGCTACCAACTACACCACTGAAGGTCTAAAGAAGAAGCAAACCTTATAGCTTACTTTTATACTAGGAATAAACGCATTCTTTCTGAATACCTTTTTGTTCATATTACAATTTCTCCTAACCTTACTCGTGGCTTCGTTTTTTGCATTTAATTCAAATTCCAGCTATACAGGCATCAATAATAATCAAATATACACAATAACATATGTGAAAATATGAATCATATTTTACCACTGACTGGGACTCGAACCTAAGACACATAATTACTGTGCCAAGGTGTTATCAACCAAACCACTGAAGGTCTAAAGAAAAAGCAAACCTTACAGCTAAGTGCTGTACTTGGAATAAATGCATTCTTTCTGAATGCCTTTTTGTTCATGTTACAGATTCCGACCTCACTCAAAGCCAGGAGTAAGGTTAGGTGAAGCTGTAATATGTACAAAAAGGCATCAAGAAGAATGCGTTTATTCCTAGCAGAGCAGGTAGATATATATATATATATATATATATATATATATATATATATATATATATATATATATATATATATATATATATATATATATATATATATATATATATATAACCCCTGGCAGTTATTTGAACCTAGGACACATTCAGTGAATCAAGGCGATATTAACTACACCAAACGTACACAAGAAGCAAGCCTCAGCTAACTGAGAGTATTCTAATGAAAGCTTTACGTTCAATTTACCGTTTCTTCCAAAGCTCACTCGGGGCTTGTTTTCGCATTTAATTCAAATTCCATGCTATACAGACATCAAAAGTGATCAGAAGCTATATATGGTTCATGTTTTCACATATAATATGCTTATATGTCTGGGAATCCTCTTATTTGTATTTTTTTTTTCCAGAAAGAGTCAAGTTACTTTGCTATGACTCAGCAACCCCCCTTATAAGGGGAATAAGGGTAATATATATATATATATATATATATATATATATATATATATATATATATATATATATATATATATATATATATATATATATATATATATATATATATATATATATATATATATATATATATATATATATATATATATATATATATATATATATATATATAATGTACACAAGAGATCATCCCACCTGTGTCCACCACCATTCGAATGAGGATTAATCAACACATAAAATGGAAAACAAAAGAAATACACACACACACACACACACTATATATATATATATATATATATATATATATATATATATATAGTCACCGTGGCTCAAGTGGTAGCATCCGCGACTCTGAGGCGTCAGGTCGAGGGTTCGCACCCCGTCACGTTCTGAGGTTAGCAAGGGCATGCACTCAGGGTAACGATTACATCTGCCAAAACAATTCCTTTGCAAGAAGGCAACCGTCCTAGCCCTTGGTTGAAAAGGGAGTCAGTGACGTAAAACCGACACCGAAATAAATTTATATATATATATATATATATATATATATATATATATATATATATATATATATATATATATATATATATATATATATACGAATATTTTAATGTGTAAATATTTTGATTTTGTGCTTTGCAAATTTCATTTGTTTTATTTTGACATTTTACATTGTAATTTGTAATTAGATTAATTATCATGTAATAGCCATTTTTGATGGAATAAAGTTTTTGACTTTGACTTTGAATAAACTGAGCCGACCACAGAGCGAGACAAGGAGTACCTGTAGGTCTAGTTATTTATATAATCTTAGTGTTATAATTCTTTCGAGATCCGAGGTGGCATTATAGAAATGAAAGACTTCTCCTCCTCATGTAATCACATGAAAGGAGCAGGTGGCTGCGGTAAAATGGTGTGAGGTCAGGTCGGGGAAAGTGGAGGAGTACGAGGCCGTTGGCGACCACGACCACGCCAAACTTCTACTCCTTTTTCTACTACTACTACTATACCACCACACCACGTCCACCTCCCCGTACCTTCTCATCTGACCCTGCCTAAGGGCACCTACTAAAATAATGAGCTTACTCCTTCCTACCTTATCCACGCCCCTTCTTCCTATAATTCAATGCCCTTAACACTGTTTCTCTAACTAACACACTTTCATCTCGAGATATATATATATATATATATATATATATATATATATATATATATATATATATATATATATATATATATATATATATATATATATATATATATATATATATATATATATATATATATATATATATATATGCAGTTTTACAACTTATGTAGTATAGAATGGTGGCCAGTTTTAAATTGTCATCCTTTATCAGTAATGAAGACAACATTACAAAATAGGGTTCACATGATTTTAAGAGATTTTGTGATGACCCAACCAACAACATTTATGATACGACCACTGCCAAAGATCAAAATATGGAAAAACGTGTATTTGGGCCTCTACCAAAGAAAAAAATTTCATAATTAAATATAAACAGCCTCTTTACGATCTGAGCACTAATCCAACAATTTAAATAAATTCTAAATTTATATATAAAAAACCTACACGATAAGAACACTTTCCAAAGTCCACACCAACTATAGTTGGTGCATCCCATTCCGCTAAAGTCATAACATTACTCGTTTCATCACAGAGCGCGGTGCTTAAAAGCATAAAAAATAAATGAGCTTGAAAATTAGTTTAGATTATAGGGTGCAAGTACGTGAAAGGACTTCGTGTGAAGACCACCGATGCGGAGTGTGTGTGTGGGGAGGGGTTGCATACATGAATCAGATCGCGTATGGACGTCGTCGTCACGTTACAAGAAATGCGGGTGCATTAAGTTAGTCGTCTTCGAATCTACAGTATAGATTTACTCAATTATTCTATTCTGAATCTTTATTAAACAATATCAAACTTTATCAGTCATATTATAACAAGTGCCTTAACATTTGACTAAGTGATAATAGAAGACAACCTAAAATGTCATGAATAACAATCCCATCGCTTCCAGGAAATGACTATGTAGCATAGCCTATTGCGAGTTCAGTACGATATCTTTAATACGAGAATACCAACTTTCAGGAGCAACACTATTACAAGTTATTTGTTCTTTCTCAGTCAAAGTACATAACAGACAACACTAACTTTCACATATGTAAATCTCTGGAAAAAAGGAGAACATCTCATCAAAAACGAAAATCGTGACCAGTCTTTGCTCTCGCCTTTTACTCAAGACTAACATTTATATACCCCCGGAAGAAACATCCACACACACACACTACTAATCAAATAATATAGGTTAGATGTGAGGAGAGATATACACAAGAGAAGTAGGGCGGCTTCTGAGTACGAGATGTTTTTATTCTGAAATCTTATATGTTTAATAATATTCTTGTATTTGAAATGTAAAAGGGATTTTAAGACAAGAGCTATAGAAGTTCGACATTACTACAGCACGAACGCAAAAACAGACTAATCCACTATTAGACCTAAAGAGTTGCAATGGAGCGCACTCACTGAAGAAGCCGAGATGTTAACGACTACCACATAGAGGACGCCACAATACTCTTTATTTTATGCTCATGTTTTCCGAGCCATTTAAATCGTTGAATTTGGTGGAAGTAAAAGCGCTAAATATACGGAGGTACCAAAGTGTTATACGAAAGTATAAAAACATATTGAATCTCACCCCCAAAAATTAATAATAATAATATCTGAATGTGAACAACATGCTCTATTTTGGGGTCATACCAAGACCCCTCAAGAAGGGAGGCAGTTTGGACCCTATATAGTGCGATTTATTTTCTATCAAACACTGTTCCACTGATAAATATAATTATTAAAGACTATACGTTAACAGCGTTGGTCTGCATATACACATAATATCAGACTACTAACAAGAAACATTACTTTCTATATAAGGATGAAGGCTCAGCGACAAAAAAGTGTAAAAGAGCTAAATATAAATTAATGCCCTTGCGGAAAGTACAGGGCAGAAAAACTTGTCGGTGTTGTTAAAAATAAATAGGGTCTCTAATTATATTCTCCGAGATCTACATTGACCCTTATAAATAAGACGGCAGTGGTATCCTTATAGTGTGTGTGATATACCCCCTTTGAACTCTACAAGCTGTGTGAATACATCATTAAAGGAGTGATACAGAATCTTGAGATCTGGCTTTCATAAGAACATATACGTCCGTTTAGCAACTCTATCTAAAAAAATCCGGAGGTCACATGTCTTAAGAGATAAGAGAAAACCCTCAGTATTACCTTGTATTCCCCATACAAATTCGCCTCCGCCATGAAATCCAGAGAGTACTCCCCATGAAAATAAATACATACAAAGGACGACGGTAACTAACATTTTGACTAAAGAAAAAGGTCACATACTATGCATATACACAGGTATTGGTATGCGAACACAAGTACATACGTACTCACACTAATAGTCAAGATTTTAATGTTCTCTCAGATATTACGATCATATGGGTGGTCACATGAGCATAATTACGCATTCATGTCGGATTAAATTAAGGCCATCTATTTCGATGAATTCACTTCTTTCACCTTTTGAGTCCTAATTGTACATGCTACCAACCTCATAATCATAATCTTGGTGCAATTATTGAAGAGCAGTTTAGTAAAGAAGGGCCATTTTCAGATTTGGAATGTGAGACTGTGTGCAGTTTATTTTCTAGAGGATATATTCCTAACTACGATGTACAAATATTACATATTCAACGATATATATTTTAACACTGTTAAATGGAATTCTTTCTTGAGAGAGAGAGAGAGAGAGAGAGAGAGAGAGAGAGAGAGAGAGAGAGAGAGAGAGAGAGAGAGAGAGAGAGAGAGAGAGAGAAATTTATTCTGTGAGCAAATCTGCAAATAACAAAGAAAGCTACATCAACAATAGAATAATAATAATAATAATAATAATAATAATAATAATAAATAATAATAATAATAATAATAATAATAATATTAATAATAATAATAGTAATAATAATAATAACTTATTATTATTATTATTATTATTATTTTTATTATTAGCATCATCATATAATTTGGCTTAATGGGTATACAATTATCCTTCTGGAAATAAGATTAATTTCAGGCCTAAGGGAGAAATCTTCTTGGCTCTAGAGCTTAAGAATAAAGCGAGGCATCCGTGACTAAAATTTAAAAAAATAAGGCTGATACAGACAATGGCCGCAAATTTTACGGTTTATAAACGAGCACTGTACATGTATAACGTCAAATATAAGAAAACTTGGCCCTACGGCATTACATAAAAAAAAAAAGAGAGAAGAGTCATGCCTACGGCTTGACTGGAAAACACTTGTCATATCGCATACAAGGCTTACATGAAAAAAACCTGTTTGTAGCCTAATCATTCTTCGACTACCCATCTTCCAGGTGCATACATTTAAAGAAGCAACACAATACACTTCCTGTGTGTGCGGACGGACGCTCATCTGTGACTGTCAGTTGAGTATTTTCTCACGCTTAGCAGCAGTCAGTGACAGAGGTCTGGACGAGATGCTTTTCTTCACTCGCTGTAATGCATCCATGTACATTAAACCCTTTCCCCAACAAAAAGCATCGAAGTTTTATTATTATTATTATTATTATTATTTTAATTATTACTGTTGTTCTTGTTGTTGTTTTCTTATAAGCATCGTCATTAAGCTTAATTATGTTTAATAATGGCTGAGTAAATTCGAATTTGATACTGCAGATTTACAACTAATTTTGTAATAAAAATATACGGCCTAGTTGTGCTGTATATATTCTTTCATATATATTTTTCTTATTTCAAAATAACCTATATATTTTCAATAAATTTTTCAATATATATATATATATATATATATATATATATATATATATATATATATATATATATATATATATATATATATATATATATATATATATATATATATATATATATATATATATATATATATATATATATATATATATATATATATATTATATATATATATATATATATTTTTTATATATATATATATATATATATATATATATATATATATATATATATATATATATACATATATATATATATATATATATATATATATATATATATATATATATATATATATATATATATATATGACTTTTTATAATTGAATATATAAAAAACTAATATATAATTATTTTCTTAAATTCCCTCACAAACCTCTAAACTATCACCATTGTTATAGTATACTTTCGATTTACGAACTTTAGATTTGGTGATATCAAATGCTATATGGAGTCAATATTAAATTTTCCCAAGACTTTCATACATACATACATATACCTTGGCTGTTTCCCCCTTAAATTGGGGGGTAGCCGACATCAAAAAAGGAAAACAGTTTGGGGAGAAGTTATTCTCCCCTCTACTCCCCCTCTTCTTTGACGTCTCACAGGAGGTTTGTACAAGGTGGGGGATTCCTAGTCCCCCCGCCCCGTCCACTTTTAGTCGCCTTTTACGACACGCAGGGAATACGGTGAGGCTATTCTTTGATATTGTGCCCGCCCCACAGGGCACAGGATATATATATATATATATATATATATATATATATATATATATATATATATATATATATATATATATATATATATATATATATATATATATATATATATATATATATATATATATATATATATATATATATATACATATATATATATACATATATATATATATACATATATATATATATATACATATATATATATATATATATATATATATATATATATATATATATATATATATATATATATATATATATATATACATATATATATACATATATATATATATATATATATATATATATATATATATATATATATATATATATATATATATATATATATATATATTTAGATTTGGTGATATCAAATGCTATATGGAGTCAATATTGAATTTTCCCAAGACTTTCATAAAAAAAAAAGTACAATAAGTGTATCATTAACGTAATAATCAGTGTCTACAAGAATGTACTGTCAGGCAGTACACAAATACAATTGCTTGAGACATTTAATGACATTTTGATAAAGGTATTCTTATTAATATTTACAATCGGACAGTTAGTGTTCATCTCTTCAATTTTTCTTCCCCTACAATTTGCACTTGGCTACAGCATACCATGACTGTTCATATTTCGTTTCTCCTTCTATATTCAGTTATCAAAAATCACTGTTCATGAGGCGACAGCGGTCATACCATGACGCATCTATAAATAATTCTAAATTGAGGCAATGACTGGCAAGAAAGTTTAAGACAATCATAATCCTAAACAGTGAATCGTTTCTTAGTCAATTTACTTTTTTATGTAAATTTAGTTTTTATTATTAATATCAATTTATACATGTGTCTATATATATTTGTGTGCATATATATTGTACCATTGCCACTCTTATCGATATCATGTCTTGGCCAGAAAGTGTTTTGATTCTTATCTATATAAATCTAAAAATATCCCTCAGACTTCGTACTGACCACATCTTTGTAAGCATGATTTTTATCTAAGAACTCCCAAGAGTGCACTATGTAGCCCACATCAACTGTATATAAAGTGACCATTTTGGTCAATAAAAGAAGTCTTCAAAATGTAACCTCTTCGTTTTCAATCCGTCTGTCGCTGACATCACAAAATGGTGACCCTTCAGAGCGACACATCACTAACCATTTTGGTCAATAAAAGAAGTCTTCTACAAGTCTTCAAAATGCAACCTCTTTGTTATCACTCCTTTTGTCGCTGACATCAATCACTGGAGACCCTTCGGAGTGACACATCGCTGCTTCTACTTGTCTCTCCATGCCAGCTAGCTCTCAAGAGAATGCCCAATGGATCCATGCAAGCTTCCCTGCCCTTCAGACTGGCTCCTGCATCTCCCGACACCAGTTAGAGCTGCCATTCCAGAGACAACGAGATGGAGACGGACCCTTTGCTGCTTCACCTCTCCCCTCAACACTGCCTTACATTGTCTACCTGCACTGTCTACTTTGCCGCTAGCTAGCTCACCCTCCAAGAGAGGGCACAATGAACCTGTAAAGAACTCCATGCCCTTAAGGCTGGCTTCTGCATATTCCTGATCACTTACAGCCAGCCATCCTTCCGCAAGCCAACTAGATGGGGACGGATACACTCATCTTCAAGGGAGACCCCCTACTAGGAAAGTGGACGGCCTCCTGTTTGACTTGATGACCAACCAAGGCATGCGCCCCACCGACTCAAAGGTCTCGGCAGTGTCTCCCTGCTCGTCAGGCTGGCTCCTGCACCTTCCGATGCCAGTTAAAACCACCTTTCCAGACACCAACAAGATGGAGACGGACCCACTCGTCACCAAGGTCAACATCCTACTACATGCATAGATGGCCTCCTGCCTAACTTGATCCAACGAAGGTGTTGGCAGTGTCTTCCATGCCCGTCAGGCTGGCTTCCGCAACTTCCCGGTGTCAGCTAGTGCCACCTTTTTGAACACCCCCATCTCCAAGGCCAGCTCCCAGCTACATGAAAAGATGGTCTCCTGCCAGTTCTGGTGGCTTTTCAGTTTTTCTCCCTCAGCCGTCAATCACAGTAACACCGGATTCTGCATCAGGGACAACATCTCCAGGTCACAATTCCTCACCGATGTAAAACTGCCCCACTCTCTCACTTTACGGAAGCAAGCAACACAGTTTTGGGTGCAGGCTTCCTCACAAATAACTATGCCTCTTTGTGGACATCACCAACAATGCTTTTCAACACTTGACATAATTCACCGCCACGTACAGATGCATGGTTCACGTCTACTTGACCCAACTCACCAATCGAAGTGCTAATCAACTTGGGCTAAAAATATACCCAGTATACAATTTTTCACCCCGAGACCTGTCATCCAAACCGACATGGATCACCCATGACTTGCATATATTATATTATTTATTGTATTTTATATACTACAACGTACATTTGTAAACACAGTTGTTCTTTTCTTCCCAAGATGGAAGTTTCCTGTAAAGTTGCCTTCCTATCGACATCAAGGCTTGGCCAGGATACACTGTGATTCATATCTTCAGACATCAAAAACTAATCCTCAGGCTGTGTCCTGACCATATCTTTATAAACATGATCTTGTCTGTATAATAACTCTCCAGAGTGCATTTTGATCAGTAAAAGAAGTCTTCCACAAGAACCTCAGTGAATCAATCTCGTATTGTCGCCGTTTCCCACTATATATATATATATATATATATATATATATATATATATATATATATATATATATATATATATATATATATATATGGCCCTGGCTTGGATTGGAACCTGGGAGACATAATATGTGAATACTAGTCTTTTACTTCAATCAGTACCTAATCTACTTTTTAAAACTACGTTCCCTGAAGGCAAAAATATCTCGACTCTATACAGATATTACGTTAATTAATACAACAATATTGTTTTTTGCTCTTTTTAAAACATAGCCCCATCAGAGATATCAGTATCATAAGAATGATTGAGCTCGAGAAATATTTTTCTTCTAAATTACCACACATCCTTTCTCTCTCTGATCTTCGAGAGGTTTTGGTGTAAAGATAATATATAAATCGTCTAGAGGGAATCTAATTAAGCACATATGAGCGGGGGAAAAAACGACCTGCAAAGCTAATTTTTTTACTTGCGTTCAAAACAAGAAACATAGGCTAAGAATCAATATAACTACAATAACCATAGTAATTTTGGGTTACGTGTCGTTTTTAACGATTCAAGATAAAAACAATGCTTTATACACTTGTAAATGAGGTCTCAAAATATAAGACCACACAAATATCAACTATATACGTTCTTTGGTGAAAAAAAAACTTGATAAGCACTAGTTATCGTTCCATTCAAATATCTAATGAGTAGTACCACTTACAAACAATATAAACACACACTCCGAAAACGATAACTCGACCCTCAGACTTTTAAGAATAATATATAAACTCTCAGGATGGAATTTTGGTGTCGTACTGTGTTCATAAATATAGTAACGTAAAAAAGACGTGTCAACTGTCAATCTAAAAACCTAATCAATGACGCAACTATGAGGCTGATTAGTAATATACAGACAGTTTAGAGCAGTGGTTCTTAACCTCTTTTTTTTTTTCCCCGTGTAGCGGCCACTTTCAAGTGGGTGCACAGCCCAACGCCCCCCTTTATTTGGGAAAGGCAGGAAATGTGAATAAATTTGCTTAATGTGGATAAAATAATTTTACTATAATATGCAGAGCATAAGATTTAAAAATTACGTAGATAAAAGTAAACGATGTCTAAAATTGTTAATCTACCTTAATTGCGACTTAATGACTTCCTTGTGCTTGATGAGATCTTGCCAGATTTTCTTTATCAGGTTCACAGTTAATTAATCGAAGTCACAAGTCTCCTCTTTGATTAATTACCAATTTATTTCGCTGCTTAGTAAGAATTTGTCATGTATAATAAAATGATATTGAAGTTAAAATTAAGTTAGCTCACCGCCCCCCTCAGTGCCCCCAAGAACTTACTGCCCCCTTCATCAAGTCCAGCCCCCCCCCCCCCCCCGGAGCGTCTTCGCCCAGGTTAAGAACCACTGGTTTAGAGTATGTATGTAAGAGTTATCGAGACTACCAAACACCAGAGTCCCCCCCAAAAAAAAAATATATATATATATATATATATATATATTAAATAACTGGAAACCAGCAAGGAGTTGATTGACACACTAACACCCATATGTAGATTATATAAGTATCTCAAACCTAATGCTAAATTAGAAATGATAATAGCAATCATCATCATCAAAATACTGAAGGTTGTCCGCACTAATATTTCTTAAAAATAATGGCCATCAAAATGTACATTACTAATTAAATAAAACAAATTCATAAATAACCAACCAAAAATACAAAGAGCAGTAAGAAAATAATCAATGATGCAAGTAAAATTTAAACATAAATTAGAATATAAACTTAATACAAATCATTCGCAAAGTAAAAAAAAAAAAATACAGAGAAGTGAAGAGAAGAAATATAGAAAAAAAAGTAAATACTAACCACGAAGAGCCTTCATGTGAGCAACAGCCATGCGTAAGATGGTGAGCTTGTCGGGTTTACGCGCCAGAGCTGAACACGTGGGCACCATGTCACTGAGCTCTGCAATATATGCCGTCATCTTATTTCGACGTCGACGCTCAATCTCACAATGATTCTCCCTGAGGAACAACACCAGATAAAAAAATCATTTTATTAAGGTACTCAATACTGTCGAAAAGGAAGTTCTCTACAATAATAATAATAATAATAATAATAATAATAATAATAATAATAATAAACAGCATATTAGATACGTATGTCTATTGTAAATTTTATAATAGTCTAATATCCGGATTTATAATAATAATAATAATAATAATAATAATAATAATAACAAAGTTTAAAGAATAATATCCGGATATAATGCAGAAAAGGGGAGGAGGGAGGGCTAACAGCCGTAGAAAGTGCACTTATAGGCAAATGTTGAAATAGGTTATTGAACACTTATAAATAGCGTGTATACTCTTACTATGGGGGGGAGGTGTAGATCTCTCTTCAGGTACTAATAAGTAGATAGCTTTGAGAAGTAAAATGGACAGAAAAGGCTGTTACAAATTTATGCCTCTCCCCCTCCCCTCGTGTATTTGCTCATTAAGGGCGGTTAACACGGTCAAACGGTTCGTCGAACGCGGTTCGACAGACAAGTGTTTGAAGTGATGTTCGAACGTGTGAACGGGGTATTTGGTTGTCGAACACGTTTGTCGAACGTGTTCGACAACCAAATACCCCGTTCACAAGTTCGAACATCACTTCAAACACTTGTCTGTCGAACCGAGTTCGACGAACCGTTGACCGTGTAAACCGCCCTTTAGCGAGACTAAATGACGAAATTGCCAAAATTAATTTTGGGGAGTTTGTATCAATATTACTTCTTTGCTAGTTATAAACTAAAAAAAATTGCATGACATTCAAAAGTCACTATTCATCTTACAGATTATTTTCTTTCAAAAGATTCTGAATATTTACTTTGAAAAATCGTGTCCCCCTCAAACCACAAAAACACAAACAATACATTGAAGAAATTACATGAAAACGATTTAGAGTTGGGTCTTGTTTCGATTAAAACATCCTTGGAGATTTTGGGCAAAATAAATGTGACCGATAATGCCTTAATGTATCTCTACGTTTAATAGTCACAAAAGCGTAGTATTTAGAAAAACAAATGACATCCGCAATCTAGGCTGACTTCAACTTATTTAACCTTAACGTACCTTTGTTTGGCTTGAACTTGTTAAATTTCCACGAGATTAAAATAACTTTAGCGTGTATAAATTCCATTGCAAGATAAGTATATTTATACTTTCTCACACAGACAAACTCATAATTTCAATAAAGGCCCCCGTTTAAATAAGGCGGTTAAAGTGAGGGTAAAAAGTCCTTTAGCTCTGAATCACTCCTGAAAAATCTTTTGGACTGTCAAATTACACTGGGATATTCACAGATTATATTTGAACTCCAGGGATGTATCATTCAGAAAACAATGACCCAAGACTGAATATTTTTTTCACTTTATATTTCACATAACGTCAGCTAAGATACAATACCATCACAATAATTACCAATCTTTAAGTATGCCATTCGAATAAACATATAATTAAGACTAGTATATGCAGTAATGAAAGAGAGTAATTGGAAAGGATATTGGCCCGATTTCTTAAACAGTGCAAACCTAGGATACCATATTGTTAGTTAGCTAGACACACACAAATGAATTTCATAAAGGAAACTGATGCGGTATTGTGAATGGCTAGGATACCCCATGGGGGGATCCTAGCCATACACAGAATCGCGTCAGATGCGTTTATAAAAACCATTTGTGTGTGTCTAGCTAACTAACAATATGGTATCCTAGGTTTACAGTTTAAGAAATCGGGCCATTGGCTGAATATTCACAGCCAAACCACCACCACAATTTATGAGATATAAATAATTTTCAAACGATTTTGACTAAAGTTATTAAAACTAGAGATGGAAGGCTTGGTAACAAGGACAAGTAACCCACTTCAGTAAATAAATAAACAAACAAAAACACATACATAAATATACATATATATATATAACTTACATATACATATAAAAATCACAGACAAATAAGATTTTAAAATAGGTTACTTAACCTTTACTTCACCTCCCAACAGATATTAATATATATATATTCTAAAAGATATTTATTACATAAAAGGTAACTATACCAGGCATGCAATCGCAACTATTACATGATTCCTCTGAAGCCAATTACTTCCGAGCAGGAAAAAAGTAAAAGATATCGAAAATAATAAGACAACAGCCAATGAGCCTTAGCTTAGTCAATACATGCACAACAAACATGCTTGACTTGCTGAGAGGATACAATAAAATCCACAGTTTTTACTATCACGACCCCCCCCCTCCCCATCTCTTTATATAGGCGATATTATATTTATAGAGTTTGGTTTCGTAAATATAATTCCCACTACAAATGTTCAACCATGTAACATTTACCAGTAAATATCATGCACTGAAGTAATTTGATATCATATATATTAAGAGATCACCCAGCATCACACCCTGGGATTTGTAAATGCAATTTTCGCTCAATATATTTTGATACGAGTATCTTTCACCGGTACAAATCATGTCATTTGCTGAGATTTACTTCCATCTTAATCATTTAGCCCTTTTGTATCGTAAAATTTCATACTCCTGCCAAAGGCAAGTAATATATATTTTGTATCTGCAGACATCTGTATACTTTCAAGTACAGAGGATTGTATATTATTTTGCCCTGAGACTCCGTACTTTTGCAAATATATACATATAGGCAAATAATCATATTTACGAAAATATAAATGCAGCCATGCCTGGTTTTAAATACATCAACTATTAACATTCTTCAACAAGGCATCTACGAATATAAAGAACTGTACTGAACACATTCAAAACTAACAAAAACCCTAGAAATAAATTACAAATTACGTGTATATATATATATATATATATATATATATATATATATATATATATATATATATATATATATATATATATATCATATTTCGTCCCTCGAACCTAAGACACATAATTAGTGTGCCAAGGCGCTACCAACTTCACTACTGAAGATCTAAGAGAAGAAGCAAACCCCACAACTAACTGCTGAGCTAGGGAATGAACGCATTCTTTCTGGATGCTTTTCGTTCATATTAAAGCTTCTTCCCAACCTCACTCGTGGCTTTGTTTTCTCATTTAATTCAAATCCCATGCTCTATAGGTATCAATAATAATCAAATAAACACATTACCATATGTGAAAACACGAATATTATTTTGCCTCTGGCTAGAACTTAAACCTAAGACACATAATGAGTGAGCCAAGGCGCTACAAAC
>JAXCGZ010019323.1:0-5000 GCA_037179515.1 Halocaridina rubra | reverse complement strand
CTACATGTACTGGAGATGAAGTGTTTGAGAAGTATGATTGGTGTAACTAGAATAAATAAAGTGAGAAATGAGGCGATAAAGCAGAGAATGGGCGTTGACAGAAGGCTGTCAGACAGGTTAGATAAGTGTTGGGTTGGTCTGGACACATGGAAAAGATGAGTGATGAATGAATAGCAAACAGAGTGAGGAGTGCAGAAGTGGTTGGACTTAGGCCAAGAGGAAAACCTAGAATGAGATGGATGGATGGCGCAAAAAGGACATTAGATGCACGTGGATGTCAGTGGAAAAGGGAAGAGGGCGTGCGAGTGATAGAAATGAGTGGAAGAAGATTGTGTACAGGTGACACTGGCTAAAGAGATTTCTCGCACCTGCTAGTTCGGCGAACCGTGATGGACAGGTGAGAGGGGAGTTGCCAAGTAATGAACCAGTGGGGATAAACCAGCTGCGGTTGTTGGGTCCCACTGTAGATTATCCTTACCTGCCTACTATGTGGATGACCCATGATGGGTGGTAGGGGGTAATGTGGTAACCCTATATCCCCAAGGCGCTAAGAGGAGTAGTTGAGGTATGTGAATCCGTCTTTCTTGGCTCGGCCACCCCTCTTACAAGGGGGAATGGGGCCATATATATATATATATATATATATATATATATATATATATATATATATATATATATATATATACAAACACTGCACGTCGTCACGTCTTCTTTAGTTATTTTCTGGATAGAAATCATACTTGGGGAAAAGGAGAACTGATAGCTATCCTCCTTCCCTTTTCCCCTAAGTCTGCAGCTACGATATGCATGGCAAAGGAAGGGGGGATTTCAATCTTTCCCTTCATTAAGGTTATATATATATATATATATATATATATATATATATATATATATATATATATATATATATATATATATATATATATATTAGTCGCTTCCTATGAGAGGAAAGGATTACAAGGATATTTACCTACTCTACATCCAAATTCTTACGACTACCAGTAATAAGTACTACTACTACTACTACTACTACTACTACTACTAATAATAATAATAATAATAATAATAATAATAATAATAATAATAATAATAATAATAATAATAATAATAATAATGATGTAGTCGCCGTGGCTCAGTCGGTAGCGTCTCCGACTCTGAGGCGTCAGGTCGGGGGTTCGCGCCCCGTCACGGTCTGAGGTTAGCAAAGGCATGCACTCAGCGTAAGGATTACATTTGCCAAAACAAGTCCTTCGCAAGAAGGCAACCGTCCTAGCCCTTGGTTGATAAGGGAGTCCGTGACGTAAAACCGGAACCGAATAATAATAATAATAATAATAATAATAATAATAATAATAATAATAATAATGTATGTATGTATGGTTCTTTTCGTCTTGGCCAGCGGTTAAAGCAGCATGAAGCTTTGCTGTTTGCCTGGCTAAAGATACAGTGGAAGTACCAATCCAATTTAGCACTTCCCCCTCTCACCGCTGTTGATTAGCTCCAAAGAAAAAACAATGTCTGTACGTTTGGAAATCAAGCAGCATTGTAGATGCCAGAGAATGGTTTAGAGCATTGCTTCTAATCAACTGCCTTGAAGTCTCTCCTTCTAGATTTTCGCTCAGGGTTTACACTCCAAACCTTATAAAACTCCCACGTGCGCCTGCAATGCAGCAGGTACAGATGGAGGTAGTACCACCAACTTTCATATTGGTAAGCACACATTTACCTGATCTGTCTAGGCCTGTTTGTATGTATGAGAATAATAATAATAATAATGATAATAATAATAATAATAAATAATAATAATAATAATAATACATCACATATACATGCATATATACACACACATACTACCACACCAAATAAATATATAAATGCATTCAATAAAAACGTCACACGTAAAAACAAAATTCTTCCGTACAAAGAGAACTAAAACCTTTACATCATCGTACACATAATCATCAACGCACGTTATATATACACGAAATTATACACATAACTTCACACACAATCGAAATAACCTCTCAGAGCAAGTGTTACCATATCTGCCAGGTGTGTTTGTATGTATCTGTGCATGTATACCCGCCGCCTGCCACTTTGGGATCGGGCACCCTCGATACATACTGAACAACTGCGCCATGGACCCCAAACGCATATTAATGTTATAACAAGAGCCTCCTTCTTCTCCTCCTCCTCCTCCTCCTACTACTACTACTACTACTACTACTACTACTACTACGGTATTTTCGCCCAACTACTGATTAGTTAACTATGTAATAAGTTGAAGTTTTAATTTTTTTCCAAGATGGCTACAGTTGGTAAATTTGTTTTGTATAAATGCCTGTTGAGAAAAACAATGAGTGTACTCGCTTTTGTGTTCTAGCTTGCTCTGTTTCTTAAGTCGACAAAACGTAAAGCACAGTATCAGAAACTGGTACCGAGAGTATCTAAGTAGTGCATCTAATAATTAGTAAAATTTAATGCTTCGTAGACAGTTACTCGCTATCTCTTTATATTCTTTTCTTCCCGATAGGCCTATTGTCTTCTTAAATATAGAAATTTAAGCTCTAAATTCTATTAACATATTAGGAATCCAGATAGCCTCTAACTTGACTTGGAGGAGTTACATAACAATTTTGAAATTTGCATTGACCCTTCTCTTACCTCTAATCTGGATTCTCTTTATCTTCACCGTTAGGTATCAGCTCTTTCTCAGTTCTATCGTTTTTACTTCCACCGCGGTTCTAATGAGTTGGCGAGTTGCATCCCTCCCCCACCGTCGAGACTGCATAACACTTGCCAAATGGCCTCGTCTCATAGGTACTACGTGGATATTTGTAGCTTACGGATTAGTCGATGCAGTGACTGCTTCTTCCCATCCACCTCCAGACACTGGAAATTTCTTCCTCATTCTGTCTTTCCTAATTCTTATAACCTATCTTCCTTCAAAAAGCGGATCTATCGTCATCTCAGGACCTAATCCTGCCATACCTCTAGGTCAACAGTACTTAGACTTCTCTTTCCGCCAGTACTTTTTCTATTGTGCATTAGTCCCTTGCTTCTGCCTTGTCCTTAAACTTCAACTTTTTCTTCGTCTTAATGTTTCTTGGTGCCCGGGCCTGTTGAGGGCAGTTTTCTTACCTGCCCAAGTGTCAAACTCATAAAAACAAACACAAACACAAGAGCTGTATGCACATACATGGTATGAGGCCTATTCTATCTATATATATATATATATATATATATATATATATATATATATATATATTATATATATATATATATATATATATATATATATTTATATATAATATATAATATATATATAACATATATATAACATATATATATATATATATATATATATATATATATATATATATATATATATATATATTTATATATAATATATAATATATATATAACATATATATATATATATATATATATATATATATATATATATATATATATATATATATATATATATATATATATATATGCACAGATAATCGAAATTTTCAAACACATTTACGTACATAATAAGTGATATACAATTCCATACATACAAAGACAACAGAGTGAGAGTTATATTGACCGAGAGAGGTACTTATAAAAAGATACATATAAATACACTGATATAGAGATAGATAGATCGAGACAGCTAGCAAGCTAAATAAATAGAAAGATAATTTGACAGCTATAGAAATAGAAAGATAGATAGAGGGAAATTTAATCTCTTCATACCTATCATTTACACTTAAATACTCTATCGGTGCATCTCAAACATGTGACTCGAAAATTTACCTGATTATACCATGAATATCACAAACCGTGTAAGAAATACAAAACTAGATTATAGTAAGTCTTTTTTTTTCCGTAATGCATATTTTTCCAAAGGTTTGAGCTACATGTATGAAAATATCATTTTTGGCCAAATATGTGAACTGGTATGCATTAGTGTGCTTTTTTATTGTAATTTAATTATAATAATAATAATAATAACAATAATAATAATAATAATAATAATTACAATATTACTACTACTACTACTAATAATAATAATAATAATTACTTTCCATTTCAAAATATAATCTCCCACAGTACTAAGCAGAGCCCAAACTGTACTTAAATAGGTCTGTCCAGGACAGTTCGGTGTTACGTCTTCCTTCAGTTACGGTTCTATTTCTATGCCTACATCAACACCGAATATCCTCAGAATTTCGTTACACATCCCTTATTATCCCTCCACATCTGACAAGTCACAAACTCTCAACATATCTGTCTCTTTTACTTTATGTTTTCTTCGTGCACAGGCCCGATGAGGGTAATTTTTTGTTTTTTGGAGGGGCCGTCCTGGAGTCACAATCAGAAAAAATAAAAAAAATATATTGATAGCAGGTTCCAAAGTACTCTGTCCACCTTCAGTTCTAAAGTTATTTGAATTCCTGCAAGAGAAAATAATACGAAAAGAAGAGACTTACAGCCTCTAGCTTCCATACTTCTTTAAGTTGCCACACACATTGTCTAGCAGCGTGAATATACTTCCCAATTACCTGGGATATCCCGTTTTAATTGCCCTCTACGACAAGCATAGAAAACAAGCGAAAAATCTATTTCCGTTCCATCTCTAGGAATAAAATACTACTACTACTATTAATGCTGCTTCTACTACTACTACTAACAAAACTAAATAATAATAATAATAATAATAATAATAATAATAATAATAATAATAATGATATTAATAATAATGTTATCTAATGCTTGGGTGATAGCTCTACCTCTGCAGTTACCAATAAATAATGTTCTTTAAGACGTTTAAGTAATGGGCATCTCAACATGATTCTCTTAATGGGAGAGTAATTCCTACTCTTCCTCCTCCAGTAACTTAAGGGCGGTTTACACGGTCAAAACGGTTCGTCGAACGCGGGTCGACAGACAAGTGTTTGAAGTGATTTTCGAACGTGTGAACGGGGTATTTGGTTGTCGAACGACGT
>JAXCGZ010019322.1:32500-67033 GCA_037179515.1 Halocaridina rubra | reverse complement strand
TACCCAGGCGAGATGTTGCCTCTGGGCAGTCTCGGCGCCAAAAGAGAGCGTCTCCTTGTTCCTCCTGGTGAGTTCATCTGTAGGAGACATTTCTAGAGCAGTAATTGGCTCTGATATCATTTTAAGGACTATTTTAGTGGTGGTCCCTGGCAGGCAATTATAGCAGAGATGCAAGGGAGAGACAGTATTTTTAGGTGCAACAAGTGGAAGCAAATAAAATAAAACGAGAATAATAATGAAAAGTTAGGTTACTGGTTCCTTTTTCTCTCTCATAATTTTCTTGGCTCGTAGCAGACAGAAAAATAGGAGCAGCCTCTATATCGGGGCTATACTTCTACACGTACAAGAAGAGTGAATAAGGTATTTAAAATTAGCTATAAGCTAAAATACAAATTGCAAATAATCATAATCTGCGAAAGTCAAGAAGTGGGAATTAATTTTTTTAGTTAGAAAATAACAGTTATGTTAAAGGGAATTATTTTTTTTTAGTTAGAAAATAACAGTTATGTTACTAATTTATTTGATAAGGCATCTAACAGCCTCTGTTGACTTTGAGCGAAACACTCTGTCACAATATATATATATATATATATATATATATATATATATATATATATATATATATATATATATATATATATATATATATATATATATATATATATATATATATATATATATATATATATATATATATATATATATATATATATATATATATATATATATATATATATATATATATATATATATATATATATATATATATATATATATATATATATATATATATATATATATATATATATTTATATATATATATATATATATATATATATATATATATATATATATATATATATATATATATATATATATATATATATATATATATATATATATATATATATATATATATATATATATATATATATATATATATATATATATATATATATATATATATATATATATATATATATATATATATATATATATATATATATATATATATATATATATATATATATATATATATATATATATATATATATATATATATATATATATATATATATATATATATATATATATATATATATATATATATATATATATATATATATATATATATATATATATATATATATATATATATATATATATATATATATATATATATATATATATATATATATATATATATATATATATATATATATATATATATATATATATATATATATATATATATATATATATATATATATATATATATATATATATATCATCTTCTTCCTTCGACTTTATTAATCCCACTGTATAGCAGGGTCGGCTGCTCGAGTCAACTTCCTCCATCTGTTCCTATCCCATGCATCTCCCTCCTCCAATCCAACTTTAACCATATCCCTCCCCACCACGTCCATCCATCTGATCCACTGGAGCCCCACACTCCTTCTCCCTATCACTGGCATGTTCTTATCTCTCCTGATTGGTTCCTCGGAAAGCATCCGAATTCAGTATCTGAATTCCAGATCAGAACTTAGCACGAGGGTCTGCCCCTCTCTTTTTTATCTTTTACTTTATTTAATTTTCGTGCTTTTCCCTCCAATTCCCTTTCCCTTATATCCTTAATCCCCTCCCCTTTTTTTCCCTCCTATCTATCCCATCCTAAAAAAAAAAAAAAAAAAATTGGTTCCTCCTCCCCTATTCTTACTACATGGCCATAGTATCTCAGACGAGATTCCCTAGCCTTCTCTATGACATTACAAATTCCACATATTCTTATATTTCGACTCTCCCTCCTCTCCAGTAATTATATTCCAGCAATCCATCTAACCATCCTCATTTCTGTTCTCTCCAACAGTCCCCCCTCTCTCCTCTTAAGTGATCAAGCTTCTGCCCATAAAGCAATACAGGCCTGACCACTGTCTTGTATATCTTCATTCTGAGTTTTAACGGCATTTTCTTTTCTAAGATAAATCCAGTCACTTCTTTCCATTTTCGCCATGCTTCCCTCACTCTCTGTCTCATTGCTCTCTCCGTACCTCCCTCCTTTGTTAATACTGATCCCAAGTAGTTAAACTCACTGCTCTGACTTAGCACTGTACCATCTTCCATTTGGAGGTTTACATCTTCCTGACCTCCTTTATTACTAACCATTAGCTCTGTCTTTCCTGGCTTTACTTTCAATCATTTCTTTTCGATAGCCCTTTTCCATGCTAAAAACCTTTCTTGCAATTCATCTTCTGTGTCCGATATAATGACTAAATCATCGGCAAACATCAGTTCCCACAGCTCTTCATTATTTCTTAACTCTCTTGTCAAAGTGTCGATAACAACGAGGAACAAGAACGGACTCAGAGCTGATCCCTGATGGAGGCCGACTTCCACAGGGAATGCCTCAGTCTCCCCATACTTTGTCTGTGCGTCCTGCCCCCTCATACATCATCTTCACTATTCTTACTAACTTCTCTGGTACTCCTCTCTTTCTCAAACACCAATACACCACTCTTCTCGGTACCCTATCATATGCCTTTTCAAGATCCACAAAACCCATGTAAACTTTTCTGTTTCCTTCTAAATACTTTTCTTGGACTTGACGTACTATAAAAATTGCATCCACTGTGCTCTTTCCTTTCATAAAGCCAAACTGCTGTTCATGTATATCAATCAAGACTCTCAACCTTCCTTCTACTAATCTTTCTAATATCTTAAATACATGTTCCAAAAAGCTTTATTCCCCTGTAGTTCCCACAATCTAAGGCGTCTCCTTTCTGTTTATATATTTTAATCATCCAACTATCATTCCAGTCTCTTGGCATTTCCTCTACATCCCAGATCTTATCCAACAGTGTATGCACCCACTCTTTTCCTAGATTTCCCAAAGCTTTGATAATTTACATTGTTACCTCTGACTTTCCTGCAGCTTTATTTGATTTTCCTTTCTTTATAGCATTTTCTACGTCACTTTCACTGATGTTTGCTATCGGTCCTTCTACTGGAGGGACATTTTCTAGTTCTTCACAATCGTTTTCAGTGTTTAAGAGATGTGAAAAATATTCTCTCCACCTTCTCTTGACTTCTCCTTCCTCTATCAGGAAATTTCCATTTTCATCTTTTATGATTCCTACTTCTCCTACGTCCTGCCTGTTATTTTTTCTCGATTCTGCAATTTTGTAAATAATCTTTTCTCCCTATGGCGTTCTCATCATCTCATACCACTCTCTACTTGCTTCTCCCTTTGCAATGGCTACTATTCTCTTTGCTACTCTCTTTGTTCGTCTGCACTCTTCTCTTGTTTGGTGGTTATTTTCTTCGCAGGTTCTTCTGCCAGGGGAAACTGTAGTGCGTCGCTTACGGGTTACGCCCTAGCCCTATTCAGTTTCATATATATATATATATATATATATATATATATATATATATATATATATATATATATATATATATATATATATATATATATATATATATATATTTTTATATATATATATATATATATATATATATATATATATATATATATATATATATATATATATATATATATATATATATATATATATATATATATATATATATATATATATATATATATATATATATATATATATATATATATATATATATATATATATATATGTATATGTATATGTATATGTATATATATATATATATATATATATATATATATATATATATATATATATATATATATATATATATATATATATATATTGCTCCAGTTTTGCGTCACGGACTCCCTTTTCTACCAAGGGTTAGGACGGTTGCCTTCTTGCGAATGACTGTTTTGGCAGATGTAATCCTTACCCTGAGTACATACCCTTGCTAACCACAGACCGTGACGGATATATATATATATATATATATATATATATATATATATATATATATATATATATATATATACTTATATATATATATATATATATATATATATATATATATATATATATATATATATATATATATATATATATATATATATATATATATATATATATATATATATATATATATATATATATATATATATATATATATATATATATATATATATATATATATATATATATATATATATATATATATATATATATATATATATATATATATATATATATATATATATATATATATATATATATATATATATATATATATATATATATATATATATATATATATATATATATATATATATATATATATATATATATATATATATATATATATACATATATATATATATATATATATATATATATATATATATATATATATATATATATATATATATATATATATATATATATATATATATATATATATATATATATATATATATATATATATATATATATATATATATATATATATATATATATATATATATATATATATATATATATATATATATATATATATATATATATATATATATATATATATATATATATATATATATATATATATATATATATATATATATATATATATATATATATATATATATATATATATATATATATATATATATATATATAAATTAATTAAACTGAAGTTGCTGTTATTTGCTCTGGTAATCTAGAGGTAAACCCAAGACCTCGGGAGGTTATTTTATTTATCACATTTATCAAATTAAATATTTAATAAACAACTTCACTTACTAAAAAAAAAATATTTATGTGACGATTGCAGTAAACCGAGTTTAGCTTTAAAACATTTATTATTTTTTTTTTAACTGTATAACTAAAAAGGACTATAATGCATTTATATATTTATCTTACAAATGCAGGACGCTTTTTTTTTGTAGCACAAAATAACTCAACCATTTAAAAAACCTCACCGTACTGTCTCAAAGTTTGGGGATGTACCAATAAGACTCAATTACAAAGAATACAAAAGTTACAAAACTTTGCAGCACGAGTGGCTGTTGGCAATGTAAGAAAATACGAGCACATCTCTCCTGTTTTAAAAGATCTAGAATGGATAAAGATTAGAGATAAATATGTTTTTGATATATGTACCTTTGTTTTTAATATACTAAGAAACAATATTCCTGATTGCTTGTATAATTTTTCTACAGTAAGCTCAGTTACCGGGTTAACTACCCGTCAAGGGGAAGATTTATTAGTACGAAGGTCTAAAACTGATATTGGCTCAAGAGATATAAACATTCGTGGACCTCATTTATATAATCAGCTTCCCAGAGAACTAAAAAATGCTGGTTCAGTGTATACTTTTAAATATAATCTTAAGAAGTTGCTCTTAAAGGAAGATTTTACTTGTAAATTTTAATGGTACACTCATCTTTATGATTTGCTTGTTTTAGTATGTCTATATCGTACACCACAGATGTCTATCTGGAATATATATGTATCTTATTTAAATACCCAATGTACATTGGAATAAAGGATTATTATTATTATTATTATTATTATTATTACTATCTGTCAGTCGGCTGACCATGTTTGGCCAGCCATGCGTTGCTTGAGCAAAGAGTTTTTCTTCCACTGTCTTGCTAGGACTATCCTGGAAGCCCTCCCCATTTATACGGGCTTGGGACTGGCACTGAGCCAAGCTGGCCTGCTTAACCTAATACACACATACTTTCAGCCTTAAATAATCCACATTGCTTTTTATAGGAATTTTGTGGTACAATAAATGCCAATGAAAATTCAGATAATATCCCCCAATCTATGAACAAAATCCCCTCCCCCCCTTCCCAAGTACTCTAATATATACTATTAGCGAAAACAATTAGAGTGTTATTGGGTTGTTGTATGCAAAAATAAAGAACCTTTTATATTCATGATTGCAATAAACAGACTTTTAATTTTCTATTGAACGTCACTAATTACTATTCCTAACGTAATTTTATTCGTTATGAATGTTTTTATGGGGTGTGGGGGAAAGTCTTATATATTTTCCATGAGATTTTGAAGGTAATATGGATTTTTATACTTTTGTATATGTGCTTTTTGTTTGTATATATGTATATGATTATGTATGTATGTATGTATGTATGTATGTATGTATGTATGTATGTATGTATGTATGTATGTATGTATGTATGTATGTATGTATGTATGTATGTATGTATGTATGTATGTATGTATGTGATTACCTATTGTGCTTACGGGAAAGAGCCCAAAGCTCGTATCTTCCCGTCTCCTGATCGGTTCCATTTTAGACTTAGTGATACTTATCATACCTGTCTGTCTGTATGTATGCATGTATGTATGTATGTATGCATGTATGTATGTGCGTACGTACGTATGTACGTATGTATGTTGTATGTATGTATGTTGTATGCATGTATGTATATATGTATGTACTTACCTAATTGTACTTACCTATTTGTGTTTACGATATATCTGATGTATGTATGTATGTATGTATGTATGCATGTATGTATGTGTCATGTTCACAATGAAGTCTTGATGTTAACAGTGCATTGTTATCCAAGAAATACATGTTCAATCTCAGGCGAATCAAACTTGCGTCGCAAGTTACATGTTCTTGCCACCATACGGACTGCGCTACTATGGCAAATAGAATTATGCATATCGTAGCGCCACCAGAGCAAGTAAGCATTTTCCCAGTCGTTTTTATAACAACCTGATATACTTGTACGTGGAGTTTAGTATATATATATATATATATATATATATATATATATATATATATATATATATATATATATAATATATATATATATATATTAAGAATGTGACAACAGGACAGGCCCCCCCCCAAAAAAAAAAAAAATAAACTTGCCCTCATTGGGCCTGGGCACAAAGAGAAAAAAGTAAAGAGAAACAGAGATACAGAGTGTTGTGACTTGTCACATGTAAAGGGATAATAAGTTTTTTTTATGAGTGTGACACCGGAACAGGCAAAAACTGTTCCTCATCAATAAAGACCCAGGCACGAGAAAACACCAAGACAAAGGAATGGAGCAGAAGCGGTCAAACCAAGGATTAAAGGGAGGGAAATTTTAATAGAAGAAAGGATGAATGCCTTCATTTTCGAGATTAGGATTTCAGCAACTTTTTGAGCTACCTCACCAAGGTTACGTGTCCGAAAGTACTGTGCTACAGCAGTAGTACAGAGACGATGCTGAGTAGAGCGAAAATGGAAGAGATCCAGATCAAAGAATGGTCAGAGTTACTAAGAGGGGGAAGTTCAGAATATGAATAGCTTTTAGGATTAGAAGTAAAGACTTGGTCAAGAATGTTAGCTGCTTGTTCGTGGTGATAGAGAACACTTGTAGGATATTTGATAATCTACTAAAGATCGTGAGTGGCAGAGAAAGCAAGGGTCTCACTATCTCCACATCTGTTTAAGGTGACTGGAGCCATTCATCGTGATCTGCATTAAAATCTCCAGTATAGAGAACTTTAGCAAGTGTTGTTTTAGATTCTCCACCCACGGAAGGGTGGAACGGGTCATGGAGGACCTATAGTGCGGTCGCCAGCCAGCACAGGCACCAATCCCCCACTGTGGTGCCCAGCAACAGCAGTAACCTCCCAAGTAAACAGCTTAAACTCTCTTGCCTGGACGAGGCACAATCCCGTCGACCTCGAGAATTCGAGGCCAGCTAGTAGTAATAGTAGTAGTAATAGCTACCAAAAATGATATACATAAATTGACTTGATAAAACCATTTTCATACTTTCCTTCATATACTTTTCTCCCAAGAGAAAGTGGAAGGGGGAAGGGTAGAAGTAGTATATTCACGTGATTAATGAACTGTCATATACTTCTTCTTTTCCCAGTGATACAGTTCACGTCTCTAAGTACCTCTATTCTAATACTACGATCAATACTACTACTACTACTACTACTACTACTACTACTACTACTACTACTACTACTACTACTACTACTACTACTACTACTACTACTACTACTACTTCTACTACTACTACTACTACTACTACTACTATTATTCAACGATTCCTTTAAAAAAAGAACTCAGTTCTACAACAATAACTTTTCGATTTCTGTCCTCTCTCACTTCTTGTCTTCTGCTGTTCTTGCTGCTGCTTCAGATATTAATAATCACGTACAAATAGTGAATACTCCCTCCCTCCCTCTCCCTCTCTGTCTCCTCCTCCCCTCTCTCTCTCGATAGACCAAAGTAGAAATTAAAATGGAAATAGTTTGAGAGAGGAAAAAATTTTCAAAATGTTTAAAATTTATTTTTTCCATGCAAAATAAAGTTATATCGGAAGTTGAAAAAAATCATGTGAAGGCAAAAGTTTCTCTCTCTCTCTCTCTCTCTCTCTCTCTCTCTCTCTCTCTCTCTCTCTCTCTCTCTCTCTCTCTCTCTCTCTCTCTCTCTCTCTCTCTCTCTCTCTCTCTCTCTCTCTCTCTCTCTTTAGTGTTTAAAAAGATACAAAGAAAATTTATTATAATCTTATAACATATCAGAAACCGTTGAGAGTGTCTCTCCCAGTGTTACCGATATCAACCACAACCTCTCGCGACCGACCTAAAAAGGACCTTTCTTAGGTGAACCTGCAGTTCCCCTCATACCGCAATTCCCCTTACACTCACACCAGAATGTCCTCATCGGAAAAAGTTGACCTTTTGACCTTCCGTTTGTAAATACTGATAATTTTCCCAAAGTGTTTATATTATCTCTGGGCAGAATATTCGTATATTCACGTGAGGACACCAGAAGAGAATTGGAAAAGTAAAAAAAGACACTGTACAAAACAAGTCAACTATTGCTTTCAAAGGTAGTGGAACTCTTTCCACAACACAGTGGTAAACACATCATAAAAAAGCAGGTAAAAAAGATATAATTACATATATAATCACTTTTAGCTCAAGTGTCCTGAATATCTCAATGAATGGTGAACTTGACAAGCTCTTTCAATCTCAAACTTCGGTTGTAAAATCCATAGAGTCTGAAAAAATACACGACCTAGGAGACCTACATCGAATGATAGAAAGTCTTGCAGATAAGGTGAGAATTTTGGAAGCAGATGCTGAAGAAGTGAAAGCCTTACAACACAAGGTGGGATTGCTAGAATCTGACATTGTCCTTCTTAGAACAGATAATTCTAGGTTGAAACTGCTATTAGAAACATCTCCACCTCTCAATTCAGTGCTGACACCTAACAACGATGATGTCCCTTCTATCAACAACCCTCAGTGTTTGCATACTAGGTTTTCTGTCTCTAGTCACAATTCCTTCAGTGCATTGAAAGACGAATGTGACAGTGGTAGTGAAGAAGAGGTAGATCCAGATAAAAGTGATAGTCAACAAGACAACCTGAATACACCATCTAGCATAAATAATCAAATAAGTAACAGATTACAAAATAGTGATGAAACAACAGCGTCCTTCCCCACTACTCCTAACAACACAACAACAGGCACTAACCAGAACAAGATTCTTCCCAGCACAAATAACCAACCTGGTAAAGAGTTTCAAAACAGCGAAGAAGATATAGAGCCCATCTCCACTACTCCTAACAACACAGCAACTATCACTAACCAGGACAACTAAATTACACCTTCCAGCACAAATAACCAACCCAGCAATAGGCTGCAAAACAATGAAGAAAACAGAAAAGACAAAATAGCAACATTCCATCGAAGTCCTCTCCCCCACAGCCACAGTTACCCAATAATGCAAGTGCAAGGGTTACAGCTCAAATATATATTCGCATTCCTAGCAACCCCTTTGAGAACGAGATACGTAATATATTGACAAATCAAGGCATTCCCTCTGAAGAAGTCTTGATTAAGGAACTTTCTTGCAAAGCAAATTGGGTTTCCTTTGCAATAACGATATAGAAAGGATTTGAATATGTGCCTTACAAACTGAATCAATGGCCTACAGGCACAATTGTCCAGCCATTTCACGGGGGAAAACAATGGACACAACCTGGGTATTCTACAAAATATCCCAAACTACATTTATACCAAAATAAACAGCAAAGAGTTTATGAAACAATCCCCTATCCGCGAGACTACAAGAAAGAGACATGATACAAATCTCTCTTATCGCCGTCCACGCACAAGAGACTTCTCCTGGAGAGATGGCTCTTACAACCTTAGACACTCACCAAGACATACAAACTTTGGGAAGGCCTGATCATACCATGGCACATACTCAAATCAGCATTTCCCATCCAACGGCACGTATAAACACCAGGATCCATGGACTAATTCCAGAACACACTACAATGATGAATTTCCAGCAGAATCACACAGTCAATACAAGTCATGGACTAACCCAAGAACAAACTACAACTATGACTATGGATACCACCCTAATGAAACATGGTAAGAATGAAACATTAGTAAATGTGAACGCTCAGTCCCTGCTCGCCCATGTTGAGGAAATAATAATGCTAACAAAAGACTACAACATAGACATCCTCTGTGTAAGTGAAACTTGGCTTCCTCCTACAACTGAAAAAAAAAATGTGAATATCCCAGAGTTTAAAATATTTCGCAATGACCATGGCCGAGGGCGTGGGGTCTGTATTTATTAATGTTAGAAATTATCTTAGTGCATCAGAAATAACCACAGGTTTAGAAAAAACTGAAGAGCTCGAAGATTTATGGGTCACTGTGCAGTATCAGAAACTTCCATCTTTCATTGTAGGGTGTGCTTACCGTCACCCTATAGCACCTACCAGTTCATTCAATCATCTGCTAGAAACATTCAGAAATATCTTTGTGCGCCATAAACCCATATACATACTTGGTGACTTTAATGATGACTTGCTCTCAGCAGATAACAAAATGAAAAAGGTGATCAACACTGTGAAGTTAACACAAATAGTGACAAAACCGACCCGCATAACCCCTAATTCTAGGACTCTTATAGATCTGATAATAACAAATAAAATGAAAAGTATATCCTATTGGGATGTAGTTCCCTGCCCAATTGCAGACCACGAGCTGAACATTGCTATGCTAAACATAAACAAGCCCAAAAGGAAGCCTCTCTTCAAGACATTCCGGTGTCTAAAAAATTACTCCCCTGATATCTTTTGTGAAATATTAATCAACAACACAAATGTACTTAATAGAATTAAATACACAGATAACGTCCATTTGCAGGTTGAGATTCTAACAAAAGTCTTTCGTGAATGCTTAGATAGTTGTGCACCCATTGTAACAAGACAAATAACCCGCCCCTTAGCCCCCTGGCTAACTAATGACATCAAAAAGGTAATGCAAATCAGAAATCAAATACAAAAAGAGCTAAAAATTAATATATATGAAATGACTCTCCGAGAACATTATAAAACAGAAAAAAAAACGTATCAGATCTCTCATCAATGTAAGTAAAAAAGACTTTTACAAAAATCAATTTAATGACTAGACATGATACAGCAGCAACATGGAGAGTGATAAGAAGCATGATACCAAATGAAAAGAGTACATCAGAAAGTTTGAAAATATTATGGAGTTCAAAGACAAAGCGGAAAACTTTAATAACTATTTTGCTAACGTTGGCAAAAATACCTATGAGAAAACACAAGAAAACATGAACTCAGTGAATATGGGTAATTGCTTATATGACAATTCTTCCAATGTAAACACAAGAGAGTACTTCAAGATAAATCCTATCGATTGTGCTACCCTAATTCTTACCATAAAGAGCCTAAGAAACTCTGGCTCTTATGGTCCAGATAGTATACCATTTCAGTTCATCAAAGATGCTCTATCCATGATTGTATCTCATATTCTAACTATTATGAACACTTCCATTGTTACTAAAAAGTTTCCTGGCTTTTGGAAAATATCACATGTAATACCTCTGCATAAAAAGGGGGACAGAGAAGATGTGACAAACTATCGTCCCATTTCCCTGCTACCCATATTCTCTAAAATATTAGAAAAAATTGTTGCATGCCAACTTATGTCATATTTAGAGTCAAATAGACTATTATCTATTAACCAACATGGCTTCAGACCAAAACTCTCGACGGAAACTGCACTGCTCAAAGTTACGAATAGTATCTATAATAAAATAGATATGAAAAAAATATCTCTGCTTGTATTATTACTCTTATCAAAAGCCTTCGACAGTGCAAACCATGAAATTCTTTTAAGTAAATGTACTAACCTAAATATTGATCCGAGTTGGTTTAGCGAGTATCTATCTAATTGTAAACAGTCTATACGTCTTAACAACATTATCTCTATGCCAAAAAATGCATCATTTGGTGTTCCACAGGGATCAGTACTTGGTACTATCCTCTTCTCCATCTACGTACATGACCTATCTTCTTTCATTTCTGACTGTCTAGTCGTACAATATGCAGATGACACTCAACTACTCCTTAGTGGTGATATTAATAATCTCCCAGAGCTAACTTTAAGAGCAGAAAACACTCTGTCAAAAATTGAAACCTATTTTCAAGAAATTGGGCTGTTAATTAACGAAAGTAAAACACAATGCATGTTTATTGGTTCAAGGTTCCATATAGCACAAATTCCAGAAAACACAACAATTAATTTTTGCGACAATATTATCACACCTAGCAAAGCAGTAAAAAAACCTAGGAATTCACTTTGATAACTACATGTTGTTTGATTCCCACATAGATAAAGTATGCAAAAAGGTTACAGGAACATTAATGTACTTATCACGTATAAAAGACAATTTTGAGACTACCACTCGAATAACTGTTGTTGAATCTCTAGCCCTAAGTCACATTAATGATTGCACAACTGTCTGGGGAGCTACCACTAAGACTCAGATAAACAGAATACAGAAGCTTATTAATTTTGCAGCTCGAGTTGTCCTGGGAGGAATACGAAAATATGACCACATCACACCAGCTCTCAATAAACTTGGGTGGCTGCGGGCAGAAAATAAGGTCGCTTATGCTATTTATGTTTTTGTATTCAAAATTTTGGACCATCATTATCCTAGCTGGCTATTTGATTTAAAAACAGTCAGGGATATAAGGGGATCCAACACTAGACAGAGCAGTGAGCTCTTTATTCAGAGAACAAACACAAAATCAGGTTCAAAGATGATCACTATCTAAGGGCCAACACTCTGGAACAATATTCCAGAGCATCTTAAAAATGCATCCTCCTTCACAGCTTTCAAAGGCAAGCTATATAGGTTTCTTTTGAACATATAGTTGCTGCTTGTTAAGAACTAATTATTCTCATTGTACTGAAAACTAATATGGAAATGATGCTGATAATAACAATACTGTATTATTATTGACATTATTGTTAACATTATTATTACAGCATTATTATTTTTTATGAAAGCTCCAGTTAATTTAACTATATGTATTACCATCTTATTTAATAGTTTAATTATATGTCTACTTATAAGTTAATTTTACTTTATTATTAACATTATTGTTAAAATTTTTATTTCAGTATTATTATTTTCTAGGAAACCATTATTTAATTTAACAGTATGTATTACCATCTTACTTATTAATTCAATTATATATCTACTTCTAGGTTACTTTTAGATTGTATAATAATAACCATTGTACAAAAATGGAAATAAATGTTTGTTTGTTTGCACTCTCTCTCTCTCTCTCTTCCTCTGGTGATATTTCATGAGCTAAACATGGCAGAATATAAATCACTCTGAGAAACAAATAGGTTCTTTTCACGGCAGAGATAGAGAGAGAGAGAGAGAGAGAGAGAGAGAGAGAGAGAGAGAGAGAGAGAGAGAGAGAGAGAGAGAGAGAGAGAGAGAGAGAGAGAGAGAGAGAGCATGTGGAATTGCAACTAAAATGTATGAAAGCTTACTTCACCTGCGGGTGATAGCATACGTTTATTTGTGAGTTCCGGTTTTACGTCACGGACTCCCTTTTCTACCAAGGGCTAGGACGGTTGCCTTCTTGCGAAGGACTAATAAAGGACGTGTGAAGATTAAAAGTAGGAAAGTGGAAACACCACCGCAAATATTATAGAATAAATTATTTTAAAGTTTTCCTGCTATGCTTGTTGCTTGGGTTATGATAATAATAATAATAATAATAATAATAATAATAATAATAATAATAATAATAATAATAATAATAATAATAATGATAATAATAATAATAATAATAGTAATAATAATAATAATAATAATAATAATAATAATAATAATAATAATAATAATAATAATAATAATAATAATAATAATAAGAATAATAATAATAATAATAACAATAATAATAATAATAATAATATTAATAATAATAATAATAATTATAATAATAACAATAATAATAATAATAATAATAATAATAATAATAATAATAATAATAATAATAATAATAATAATAATAATAATAATAATAATAATAATAATAATAATAATAATAATAATAATAAATAATAATAATAATAATAATAATAATAATAATAATAATAATTATTATTATTATTATTATTATTATCATTATTATTATTGTTATTATTATTATTATTATTATTATTATTATTATTATTATTATTATTATTATTATTATTATTATTATTATTATTATTATTATCATTATTATTATTATTATTATTATTATTATTATTATTATTATTATTATTATTATTATTATTATTATTATTATTATCATTATTATTATTGTTATTATTATTATTATTATTATTATTATTATTATTATTATTATTATTATTATTATTATTATTATTATCATTATTATTATTATTATTATTATTATTATTATTATTATTATTATTATTATTATTATTATTATTATTATTATTATTATTATTATTATTATTATTTATTATTATTATTATTATTATTATTATTATTATTATTATTATTATTATTATTATTAATATTATTATTATTATTATTATTATTATTATTATTATTATTATTATTATTATTATTATTATAATTATTATTATTATTATTATTATTATTATTATTATAATTTATATTTTTATTATTATTATTATTTTCCTCGATGTCATTGGAGTTTCATTCCTATTATATTACGAAAAAAAGATTAATTCCGTCTGCTTATTTTGAAATCAGGACAAATCACTATTTTCGCTGCATTTGAGATTCTTTCATTACCTAAGAGAGAGAGAGAGAGACAGACAGACAGTGATCTATAATAGTGTGTATAAGATAAGGACTGAAATGATAAAAAAAAAGAAGAAAATGAAGAAAGCAGATATTGCCTCGAATCTTCTTAACCGCCTTCCATTCAATGTCAAGAACTCGATTTCATCTGAAATTCTACCAAGGAAAGAAACTTTTGAGATTTCTTGGAAGTTTTGATAAGATTCGAGGTGTAGTTTATTTAAGTTCCCGAGATCCTTTTGATGTTTTCTCCTCCTCCTCCTCCTCCTTTTCCTTATTCATCATTTTATTCTTTTTTCTACATATTTTTAGTTATGCGCACACACACACCCACACACACACACTGTTCCACATGGGAGACTTATTAGGAAGCTGCAATCAATGGCTAGAATAGGTGGAAATGTTTTGGAATGGATAAAAACTTACTTAGAAGGAAGGGAACAGAGGGTTAGAGTAAGACACTCAGTGTCTGAATGGAGAAGAGTTAGTACTGGGGTTCCACAGGGTTCAGTTTTAGGGCCACTTTTGTTCCTTGTATATGTAAATGACCTACCAGAGTCTGTAAATTCATTCATGAATATGTTTGCAGATGATGCAAAGATTGTGAAGAAAGTAAAAAACGAGAACAATGGTAGAGAACTTCAGGAGGATCTAAATAATCTGCATGAGTGGTCAGAAAAGTGGCTAATGAAATTCAATACTTCAAAATGTAAGGTAATGAGAATGGGTACAAGTGCAAGAAGGCCCAAGACTGACTACTCTGTGGCTGGAGTACAACTTCAAGAGACAGAAAATGAGAGAGATCTAGGAGTAAACATACTGGCAGATTTGTCTCCAGAAATACATATAAATGGCATAGTAAGGGCAGCATATGCATTCTTATCAAATGTAAGGGTAGCCTTCAGGCACATGGACAAGGAAATGTTCAGAAATATTTATGTAACCTATGTGAGGCCAAAACTGGAATATGCAGCCCCCTTTTGGAATCCGCACTTGAAAAAGCACATAGCTAAGCTTGAAAAAGTTCAAAGACGTGCCACGAAACTGGTGCCAGAAATACGCAATCTCAGTTATGATGAGAGGCTGAGGGAATTAGACTTACCATCACTCAAAGCTAGAAGAGTGAGGGGGGATATGGTGACAGTCTTTAAATTCCTTCATGGTTATGATAGAGTGGATAGGGATTGATATTTTGATATGGCTGGCTCTAGAACTAGAGGTCATAGTTTGAAGCTTCGTAAGAAAACTTCTTCGCAGGATGTAAGGAAATACTTTTTCAGTGTAAGAGTAGTTGATAATTGGAATTGGCTAAGCGAGGAGGTAGTTAATGCTATCTCAATCCATAGTTTTAAGGACAGGTATGATAAGTATCACTAAGTATAAAATGGAACCGATCAGGAGACGGGAAGATACGAGCTTTGGGCTCTTTCCCGTAAACACAATTAGGTAATCACAATTAGGTAATCACACACACACACACAACTAGAATCTAGACTTTCTAAACAAGAAGATAAAAACAAACAGCTGAATGACAACCTAAAGGAATTAGATGTTAGTTCACTGCTCTCTTCTGAGAGAGACGAGATTGCTGCTTGGAATGTCCAGATTAAGGAAAACATTGAACAGTTCAGAAAAGAGTTCCAGGAGCTGAATATGGAAAATGATGCCATGAAAGCTTCCTTTGCTGATGCACTAAAGGGGAATGTGGCAGTAAAAGAGGCTGTAAAGGTGGTGGCACTGGAAAACATACAAACAGTTGACTATAAATAGACAGTAATCGAAAAAATGAAAGACGTTGTGATGGAAAGGGCAAACCCACTCATCAAACAGGCACTTGATAAGGAGAAGACAGTGGTAATCTCAGGCAAAAGCGAGTCCCAGGAGCCCAAATGGCAGGGGAGACTTGAAGAAAATAAAGCTAGGGTTGTAGACCTGATAAGAAAGCTTGCAGTAGTATGTGGTCCTGAGGATATTGTAAACATACACCAACTAGGTAGATATTCGAGAGAAGGAAAGCCGAGACCAACAAAAGTAACCTTTGAGAGAGGGGAAACATGTAGGGAAATATTGTTGAGAAAAAAAAGTCTAAAAGACCTTCAAGAATTCAAAGAAGTGTTCATTAGACAATACAGAACACAGGAAGAGATGGGAAAGATCAAAAACTTGTTGCAAGAGGCAAGAAGGTTAAATGATGAAAGAAATGAAGAAGAGAAGAAAAAATTTCATTACAGAGTTCTTCCAGACAAAGGGGAGATAAAGAAGATAATGACAGAAGATCAGGGGATAGAGGCACTGAGGACATGAGGAGGAACTATCAGAAAGGAGATTACATCAAAATGAATGAGCTTTTTGCAGTTATTGACTGGAGAACCTTATTTTACAACAAATCTGTACAAGAAATGTATGACATCTTTTGTGAGAAATATGGGAAGATTGTAGATTGCTGCATACCTGTCACCAAAGTAGGTGTAATTCATGCCAGAGAGAAATGGTTCGATAATGGGTGTAAAAGAGCTAAGGAGTGGAGAGACAAATGCTGGAAAAGGTATAGGAGGAGAAAAAACATAAATGCCTGGCAATCCTACAAAAGAGCAAGAAATGACTACCTAAGTAAAAGGAGAGAGGCAGAGAAAGATTATGAGAGGGACATCACCAGGAAGGCGAAAGAAAATCCCAAGCTTTTCCACAGCTTTATCAGAGGAAAACTGAAGGTAAAAAAACAGGTTTTAAGGCTAAAGAGAGCGGATGGAAGCATCACTGAGACGGACGAAGAGATCTGCAAAGAATTGAACAAGGAGTTTCAGTCAGTATTTACAGTAGAAAATACCCCACCCCCTCAGATTGCAGTGATAGAAGCTCAAGGGCCGGTATTAGAGAACATCAACCTTACAGCCACAGAGGTATGCAAAGCGCTGATGGATTTAGATGTTCATAAAGCTACAGGTCCTGATGACATATCCCCTCATGTGCTTAAAAAATGCGCAAACACAATATCAGTGGCACTAAGTATCATATTTAAGGAGTCATTGGAGTCGGGGGAGATTCCAAGATGCTGGAAACAAGCAAATGTGATACCTATCTTCAAAAAGGGAAGGAGGGATACGGCTCTGAACTATAGACCAGTTTCCTTGACCAGCATAGTTTGCAAAGTTATGGAGAAACTACTAAGGAAACATATCTCTCTTCACTTGGAATCCTTCAACTTTTTGTCAGTGAGGCAACATGGCTTCAGAGAAGGAAGATCAACAGTAACAAACTTATTAGAATTTTATGATGAGGTAAGCCAAATCTTACAGGAAAGAGAGGGCTGGGCAGATTGCATATTCCTAGACTTCCAGAAAGCGTTTGACACTGTTCCACATGGGAGACTTATTAGGAAGCTGCAATCAATGGCTAGAATAGGTGGAAATGTCTTGGAATGGATAAAAACTTACTTAGAAGGAAGGGAACAGAGGGTTAGAGTAAAACACTCAGTGTCTGAATGGAGAAGAGTTAGTAGTGGAGTTCCACAGGGTTCAGTTTTAGGGCCACTTTTGTTCCTTGTATATGTAAATGACCTACCAGAGTCTGTAAATTCATTCATGAATATGTTTGCAGATGATGCAAAGATTGTGAAGAAAGTAAAAAACGAGAACAATGGTAGAGAACTTCAGGAGGATCTAAATAATCTGCATGAGTGGTCAGAAAAGTGGCTAATGAAATTCAATACCTCAAAATGTAAGGTAATGAGAATGGGTACAAGTGCAAGAAGGCCCAAGCTTGACTACTCGGTGGCTGGAGTACAACTTCAGGAGACAGAAAATGAGAGAGATCTAGGAGTAAACATATTGGCAGATTTGTCTCCAGAAATACATATAAATGGCGTAGTAAGGGCAGCATATGCATTCTTATCAAATGTAAGGGTAGCCTTCAGGCACATGGACAAGGAAATGTTCAGAAATATTTATGTAACCTATGTGAGGCCAAAACTCGAATATGCAGCCCCCTTTTGGAATCCGCACTTGAAAAAGCACATAGCTAAGCTTGAAAAAGTTCAAAGACATGCCACAAAACTGGTGCCAGAAATACGCAATCTCGGTTATGATGAGAGGCTGAGGGAATTAGACTTGCCATCACTCGAAGCTAGAAGAGTAAGGGGGGATATGGTGACAGTCTTTAAATTCCTTCATGGTTATGATAGAGTGGATAGGGATCGATATTTCGATATGGCTGGCTCTAGAACTAGAGGTCATAGTTTGAAGCTTCGGAAGAAAACTTGTTTGCAGGATGTAAGGAAATACTTTTTCAGTGTAAGAGTAGTTGATAATTGGAATTCGCTAAGCGAGGAGGTAGTTAATGCTACCTCAATCCATAGTTTTAAGGACAGGTATGATAAGTATCACTAAGTCTAAAAATGGAACCGATCAGGAGACGGGAAGATACGAGCTTTGGGCTCTTTCCCGTAAACACAATTAGGTAATCACAATTAGGTAATCACACAAATGCTGATGGATTAGCTGGTAAGGCAGTAGAATTAAAAGATAGGATTCACAACAGTAAGGCAGATATAGTAGCAATTACAGAGACTAAGTTGAGTGAGGACATAAACAGTGTCACAGTTTTTCCTAAGGGCTTCAGAATACTAAGGGTTGAAAGATCTGAGAGGACTGGTGGAGGGATAGCACTGCTCATAAGTGAAAGGATTCAAGTTGAAGAAATAAACTTGGCTATAGAAAGTGAGTTCAAGGAATTTCTTGTTGCTCTCATAAATACTGGGTCAGAGAGCATTATAATAACTGTTGTATACAACCCACCAAGGAACCAAAATAGGCTTGAAGTTTATGAGGAAAGTCATATAGGTACTATTGAAGTCATAAACTCAGTTGTTAACATGGCACAGGAAAAAAAAATGTAGGATTTTGATTATGGGAGACTTTAATCATAAAGAGATAGATTGGATAAATCTTGACCCACACAGTGGTGAGGACTCATTTGGGGCAAGATTCCTAGATTGCGTACAAGGGAATTTTCTACACCAACATGTAATGGAACCAACAAGGGCCAGGGGTGGGGATGAGCCATCACTACTTGATCTAGTGTTCACAGATAATGTGTTGGATATTGAAAAAATTGAGTATGAACCACTAATTTGAAAGAGTGACCACTGTGTGTTGTTGATGGAGTATATCATTGAAGATATTCTTCCTGAGAGTAGAGGCACTGAGGACATGAGGAGGAACTATCCGAAAGGAGATTACATCAAAATGAATGAGCTTTTTGCAGTTATTGACTGGAGAACCTTATTTTATAACAAATCTGTACAAGAAATGTATGACATCTTTTGTGAGAAATATGGGAAGATAGTAGATTGCTGCATACCTGTCACCAAAGTAGGTGTAATTCATGCCAGAGAGAAATGGTTCGATAATGGGTGTAAAAGAGCTAAGGAGTGGAGAGACAAATGCTGGAAAAGGTATAGGAGGAGAAAAAACATAAATGCCTGGCAAACCTACAAAAGAGCAAGAAATGACTACCTAAGTAAAAGGAGAGAGGCAGAGAGAGACTATGAGAGGGACATCACCAGGAAGGCTAAAGAAAATCCCAAGCTTTTCCACAGCTTTATCAGAGGAAAACTGAAGGTAAAAGAACAGGTTTTAAGGCTAAAGAGAGCGGATGGAAGCATCACTGAGACGGATGAAGAGATCTGCAAAGAATTGAACAAGGAGTTTCAGTCAGTATTTACAGTAGAAAATACCCCACCCCCTCAGATTGCAGTGATAGAAGCTCAAGGGCCGGTATTAGAGAACATCAACCTTACAGCCACTGAGGTATGCAAAGCGATGATGGATTTAGATGTTCATAAAGCTACAGGTCCTGATGACATATCCCCTCATGTGCTTAAAAAATGCGCAAACACAATATCAGTGGCACTAAGTATCATATTTAAGGAGTCACTGGAGTCGGGGGAGATTCCAAGTTGCTGGAAACAAACAAATGTGATACCTATCTTCAAAAAGGGAAGGAGGGATACGGCTCTGAACTATAGACCAGTTTCCTTGACCAGCATAGTTTACAAAGTTATGGAGAAACTACTAAGGAAACATATCTCTCTTCACTTGGAATCCTTCAACTTTTTGTCAGTGAGGCAACATGGCTTCAGAGAAGGTAGATCAACAGTAACAAACTTATTAGAATTTTATGATGAGGTAAGCCAAATCTTACAGGAAAGAGAGGGCTGGGCAGATTGCATATTCCTAGACTTCCAGAAAGCATTTAACACTGTTCCACATGGGAGACTTATTAGGAAGCTGCAATCAATGGCTAGAATAGGTGGAAATGTTTTGGAATGGATAAAAACTTACTTAGAAGGAAGGGAACAGAGGGTTAGAGTAAGACACTCAGTGTCTGAATGGAGAAGAGTTAGTAGTGGAGTTCCACAGGGTTCAGTTTTAGGGCCACTTTTGTTCCTTGTATATGTAAATGACCTACCAGAGTCTGTAAATTCATTCATGAATATGTTTGCAGATGATGCAAAGATTGTGAAGAAAGTAAAAAAACGAGAACAATGGTAGAGAACTTCAGGAAGATCTAAATAATCTGCATGAGTGGTCAGAAAAGTGGCTAATGAAATTCAATACTTCAAAATGTAAGGTAATGAGAATGGGTACAAGTGCAAGAAGGCCCAAGACTGACTACTCGGTGGCTGGAGTCCAACTTCAAGAGACAGAAAATGAGAGAGATCTAGGAGAAAACATACTGCCAGATTTGTCTCCAGAAATACATATAAATGGTATAGTAAGGGCAGCATATGCATTCTTATCAAATGTAAGGGTAGCCTTCAGGCACATGGACAAGGAAATGTTCAGAAATACTTATGTAACCTATGTGAGGCCAAAAGTCGAATATGCAGCCCCCTTTTGGAATCCGCACTTGAAAAAGCACATAGCTAAGCTTGAAAAAGTTCAAAGACATGCCACGAAACTGGTGCCAGAAATACGCAATCTCAGTTATGATGAAAGGCTGAGGGAATTAGACTTACCATCACTCGAAGCTAGAAGAGTGAGGGGGGATATGGTGACAGTCTTTAAATTCCTTCATGGTTATGATAGAGTGGATAGGGATGGATATTTTGATATGGCTGGCTCTAGAACTAGAGGTCATAGTTTGAAGCTTCGTAAGAAAACTTCTTTGCAGGATGTAAGGAAATACTTTTTCAGTGTAAGAGTAGTTGATAATTGGAATTGGCTAAGCGAGGAGGTAGTTAATGCTATCTCAATCCATAGTTTTAAGGACAGGTATGATAAGTATCACTAAGTCTAAAATGGAACCTATGAGGAGACGGGAAGATACGAGCTTTGGGCTCTTTCCCGTAAACACAATTAGGTAATCACAATTAGGTAATCACACACACGCAGACATGTACAGTATATGAAATCACATCATGTCTTTAAACTCGAGCTTCCTCAGATAATTTCTCTTTTGGATGAGACCTTTTCCAAGTGTTAAAACTTTACGGAGAATCCTTCTTAAGCACGCATCAGTATTTTTCGTCTGGTGCTATTTAAGTTGTACGAGAGAGAGAGAGAGAGAGAGAGAGAGAGAGAGAGAGAGAGAGAGAGAGAGAGAGAGAGAGAGAGAGAGAGAGAGAGAGAGAGAGAGAGTTTAATGATTAAAAAGGTTGTACGTAGAGAAGATAGTTTGTGTGTCGAGAAGGGACTGTAAAAAGTTGGAGAGTCACTCCTTTACCGTCTCCAACGCTCCATTGCATTGAGATACAAAGGAATCCTCCATTAACATGTATGGGAAAAAAGGAGACAAGAAGCAGTTGCTCAAAGAAGTATTGGAATGCATATGTATTTCTTTTTGATCTTTCTATAATAGAATCATTAAAGGAGATTACATGCATGCAGACAAGGTCTCTGTCACATTAATGGCTAGAATACATTTTTTTAATAGCTGTGACACCGGGATGGTTAAAGAAAATAGCCATCATCGGGCCCGGGCTCCAAGAAAATGAGAATGTAAAGAGAAACAGTGCAAAGTTTGGCGTTTCTAATAAGCACTCATCAATTACTAATTCATAACTATTTTAGTAACGTTCTTTTTACTGTCTATTGCAAATATAAATATAACGAAGTTGTTGCACTGGTACATGTAGTTTCTCTTTTGATATAGAGTGCTCGACTCAGGAGGTGACAGACCCACGTTTGAACCCTCATCGGGGCGTTATTAAGGGCATCCAGCTTTGATTTCCTGATTTCATTCCGTCTGTGTCCAACAAGAAATGGGGATTTATAGTGATACATTAGGAATAAAAAAAAAAGTTGTGGAAATTCTTTTTAATTGTATTTTGAAGTCAGAAACGTATGATGAGGAAGAGGAAGCGAAAGAGAAGTGCAAGTAAAGAATTGAAAAGAAATGAGTAGAGGATATGAAAGAGAACAGAAGATAGCTGAAAGAAATGGAAATAAGAGTGTGGAAGAGTATGTAGAATGGAGGTGGAAGGAAGTAAGAGGCGATACTCATGTGAGGTGGAATACCATATTATGTGTGTGTGTGTGTGTGTGTGTGTGTGTGTGTGTGTGTGAGAGAGAGAGAGAGAGAGAGAGAGAGAGAGAGAGAGAGAGAGAGAGAGAGAGAGAGAGAGAGAGAGAGAGAGTTAGATAGATAGATAGATAGATAGAGAGAGAGAGAGAGAGAGAGAGTAATAATAATAATAAACTTTATTTCCATTTCATTACAATGGGTATTCGTCAGCCAGGGCAAGCCCCAACCCCCCACTGTGATGTCCAACCACAGCAGTTCCTGCCAGTAAACAGCTTAAACTCTCGGTCTTGGACGGGGACCGATCTTTCGACCTCGTGAATGCGAAGCCAGCGCGTTACCACTGTACTAGCCAGAGAGAGAGAGAGAGAGAGAGAGAGAGAGAGAGAGAGAGAGAGAGAGAGAGAGAGAGAGAGAGAGAGAGAGAGAGAGAGAGAGGCAAATCACTAACACTACGTAGAGTTTGTTATATTTTTATGTTTCAATTCTTTAAGGACATTTCACGTCCTAATTCAGATATCATCGCTCTACCAATATGATATTTAAATAACATTATATACTCTCTATATACCAATTATGCATATATATATATATATATATATATATATATATATATATATATATATATATATATATATATATATATATATATATATATATATATATAATATATATATATATATATATATATATATATATATATATATTATATATATATATATATATATATATATATATATATATTATATATATATATATATATATATATATATATATATATATATATATATATATATATATATATATATATATATATATATATATAGATATATATATATATATATATATATATATATATATATATATATATATATATATATATATATATATATATATATATGCTAAAAAGGAAAGGCAGATGTTTATTTAAGGGGAATTCAGTTTTTTATAATATTCTATCTCTTTTAAAGTGATCCGAGAGTCGAAAATATCTCTCTACCTAAGCCATAATCCCCCTTATATGTGGATGGCTAAATCAGAGCGAACAACTGGACTCTTCGTGGCAGGAACAGACAGGAGGGGATTCCCAGTCCCCTCACTCCGCCCCATTTGGTCGACATTCACAAGACGCAGGGAGAACACGGTGGAGGTATTCTCCCTCTCCTCAGCGAAAAGATATAAAAATTACTGCTGGAACAGAAGCTGAGATATTTTGCAAAGAAAGCAACTTTTCCAGTACAATACTCTTGGATCCTATAATTTCGCAAATTCGATACAACATGCAAATCTCAGCCTTTCTATGGTGCCTACACCTAGAAAAGGGACTGGAAAGGGCTTATTTTATTACTACGAAACCGTCGGGGTAAACCGTCTGCTTCTAGCGACCCTCACGGTAGAAGATATTGCCCACTTCTCCTGTGGCTGAGCAGTCATGGTGGCGAGGAGGAGGAATTGTGGCATCCCTTTATTCCCAAAGAGCTAAGAGGAGTAATTTAGGTATGTTTGATTCTCATGGATGTGTTCTTTTACTCGGCCATCACCTTACAAATATTTGCTGCCATTATATATTAATGTTTGTGAAGTTCTGTATGACAAAAGAGGGGAGACAGGATTAAATAATTATGGATAATGAGAGAGAGAGAGAGAGAGAGAGAGAGAGAGAGAGAGAGAGAGAGAGAGAGAGAGAGAGAGAGAGAGAGAGAGAGAGAGAGAGAGAGAGAGAGAGAGAGAGAGAGAGAGAGAGGTGAATTGCATGTTCACAGGCCACTAGCCGGTCGTATGGTAAACAATTCAAAGCAGAATAGGCGCAGTTGTGCCCTCTGTATATCTAAATTACATCAGAAGAACTTAAAGTTCTCTCTCTTTTAGAGACCTCTGTGGCTCAGTGCACTAAACTGTGGACTTCTATTTTACAGGCCCCAAGTTCGAAGCCGGATTGTAAGGTAGCATATTTGGAAATTATTATTATTATTATTATTATTATTATTATTATTATTATTATTATTATTATTATTATTATTATTATTATTATTATTATTATTATTATTTTTTTATTATTATTATTATTATTATTATTATTATTATTATTATTATTATTATTATTATTATTATTATTATTGCTGTTGTTGTAAATGTTGCTGTTGCTATGAACAGATAAAAGCCTACGGTACAAAAATGGTTGTTTTATCAATAAAAATAAAAATAAAAGCATCATTACCATGATAAAAGCAATAAAAATCTTCAGAGACCGGTGTTCTCTAGAGAGAGAGAGATGTAAATATTTTTCTACTAAGAAATGTGTATTTGTGTGATATATATATATATATATATATATATATATATATATATTATATATATATATATATATATATATATATATATATATATATATATATACATATATATATAAATATATATATATATATATATATATATATATATATATATATATATATATATATATATATATATATATATATATATATATATATATATATATATATATATATATATATATATATATATATATATATATATATATATATATATATATATATATATATATATATATATATATATATATATATATATATATATATATATATATATATATATCTATATATATATATATATATATATATATAGTGACCGTAAAGGTTTACTTACTACGTTATAATTATTAGTACCAGACGGGTACAAGGTAAGAATGGACAAGCAGTGATTCCTTTATCTTAATTTATTCTAGAGTACAACACATCTTTGACGCCTCAATGCCCCCACCCTATGATTATCACAATCTCTGATCTATTCGTGCCCCTGGCAAAGTTCTAACTAACTGTGTCTGCCCTGGGTGGTTCTTGAAATACCCCCGGGGCAGGGCGTGGCTTGACATCCAATCCTGCCAATGAACTCGAGTGACATCTAGTCCTGCAAATCAACGCCAGGTTCGAAGTGGAGTCCGCCCCTATTTTGGGGTGGAGCTGTTTCAACAAACCTATAGAACGGAAAAGTTCCAGGTCAGAGCGTGGCTATTGGGTAACTCTCCAGGGCATGTACATACGTACGGGTTAAATGTTTGTGTTTCTTGTGGTTTAGGAATTGGCTGACTTCTTGGCCTTTCCCACCCTCCTCAGGCACTCCATGTCGGATGCCAAGTCTCATGGGTCCGGTCATATATCTCCTTGACACTTTCTACAAACATTGGCTGTACTAAAGAAAACAATTGGGAGAGTATTCCATTTCACCCTTGACTTCTAGCCTCACATGTTTCTCTTCACGCCTTGTGGTGTTTTCGAGGACCGAGGGTCCCTTATCCTGTAGGCCTCTTGGGGGTGCATGTAATAAAATATCTGTGCCCTCGACCAACCGTTACCCCTCAAGATTTGTTACAAGTTTCAGATTCTGGCTTCAGTATGACTGGAAGTCATACGACATCCCTCCCAACCAAAACTGAAATATCTCTTATTTCAGTCGAAGCATGGGATAATTTTTCGAGAGCTCTTGGACATATCCTAGCTAACATTAGTTTACAATAGAAATGGGGCCGAATTATTTAAGCTATCATCTAAGAATTCCTGGTTCTATGAACACTAAACAATCTTTAGTACAAACATCCCTATATTCAACAAATACAATTAACTTTAATCATTAGGATTTCAGTGTGTAACTACTCATTATTAAATACTAATTAAGATCACAAGTTAGTTTAGATCATGACGTTACTGTGTCTACTTCTCTCCTTTTTTCAAAAGATTTACAAAAGTTGGTTAGCTACAGTAAAAAGATAAATCATGTAGAACATTTAAAATGCGATAGACAATAACATAAATGGAAACTTCCTGTCGTTACTATGGGGCATTGATTTGTCTTAAAATTAGGCCTTAAAAACTACTCCTGAAACAAACTATTGGTTACGATGTGAAAAGTCAGAAAACACTCATCATTCCAATGTGCAATTCCTATTCAGAGACACTCTGATATGAAAACTTAATGAACACAAAGATTAAATCATGATTCAACAATGATAATGCTAAAGCAAAACACTAATATTATTTAAGCAGAAGACAACTTATTACTGTCGGTGCAAATCATACAATCCATCAAAGGCACTTATTCAAAACTATCTTTAAAGGAGTCTCTGAGTTGTCGCTTAAAATTATCTTAAAACTAGGTAAAACAAGTAATAAAAGGGGACCTTTTCTTTCCCATTTTTTCAGTTCTAAAGCGTGGGTTGTTCTTTCCAACAACTAATAAGGGATTTTTAAATACCCTTCTTTCTCTCTGGGATTTCATCAATTCGTTTACATGGCTTTTTAGAGTGTTTTTTTTTCGGACTAGGACGACTTTTGTTTTCTCTGTCCCTTGCTCATGAATTCTTGCTAGGCGCGATTCCACGGTTTCTCTCTGGGATTTCATTTTTTCACTCCCCCGCCGTCCTTGCTGCAGGCCCAGGTTTGTTACCATAAATTATCTCCATTTCCAAGATAGGCAGGACAAAGAGGAAGCGATCGATGCACCTTTCTAATCCTTCCAGCCTGGCTTCCTCGTCCAGCCCTCGGCCGATCTTGACTATGACCACCACGCAGGAGACCTGCAACGTCACAGCGATTTCTCTTCCGTACGGCAATCCACACGTACCTTCGAAGCAGACCTCGGGATGAAAATTTGAACCTATGTCACTACTACAGTTGTAAGAAAGGTTCCCTATGACTTCTGGGTACCAACAATGGCCATACGTTGGTACTCGGAGGCTATACTTTGCCTCCCCTGCAACTGCAAGTGATTGCAATCTCTATTCAATGGGCAACAGGGACTTGTCTGAGCGGACAAAATCTAAAGACTTTTAGAACTTGCAGGTCGGGGCTGCCTAGGAATAGGGTGGTAATGGAAGGTATGTGTCTACACAACTAGATTATTATTCCAAGATACTTAGGACTTAGCTGAGAAACTGCTACATAGCATTACTTTACTATAGACATCAAAAAGAACAATCACTGAATACTGAGAAAAACCACTAAAGAAATATTCTTATTAGCGGTGGCTACAGTAACATCAAGTATGAATTCAGTTAAAAGATACAAATCATCAGGTTACTGCTGATTTCATTTCAAAAATAATAGTTAGCAACAGGCCATTGAGAGATAGCAACAATATCAGTCAACATAATAACATTACTAATAATCATGATCAAAATAAGAATAATAAACAATAAAAAATAAATATACTAAATCAGAAATATCAATATATATACAATGGAGACTGGCATTCAGAAGTAAGAACAGAGTTCTATACTTATATTTCATAGTAATGCTCATTCTAACACAGTCTCTTTTACTATCTAAATTCCTGCTGTCATAATCTATGTATATATATAGAGCATAAGTGGCAACTCGCTGGCTCCACAATTTGTCAATGGGAGTTCTATCTATTCTCTAAACGGTTGCGACATGTGGCAAAAATATTTATGCAAATGGCGGTACTACCGATGTCTTATCAGTATTTATGCAATAACAGCATGCAACAATCTATCGACTGCAATAAAATGTAGGCACAATTATCGCCTAACTTCGCTGGAAAAAAAACAAAAAAAGAATCAATGACGGCTACATTCTTGTAGTATCGGAAGGAGCCTCTGTCAGGCTCAGAGTCGAGTGAAAGGTAGGAGAGAGAGAGAGAGAGAGAGAGAGAGAGAGAGAGAGAGAGAGAGAGAGAGAGAGAGAGAGAGAGAGAGAGGAGAGGCTGGGCGACCTTGAAATACGTTGCGGTTTCCACCCATGTGTCAGCTGAGACGGGCCTCTTTCTTTTACTTGTACTGAAAATAAAAAAATCGTCGCAGAGTATTTCTAAAAATAAAATAATAAACAAATGGAAGTGAACAAACTTTAGGAATGACTATCGATAGAGTTTTACGTTTATTGTCAGCGGCTATTCTCATTCCCTCATTAACAAAAACAAAAGCAGAAAGAACTTAGTGTACAACTGCAGAACTGTCGAAGCATAAATCCATTCCTTTCTGTTTAATCTTGATAAGGACTTTACTGTAACAGCATACACATCCTCGTCTATAATGACAATTCTTTTCTTGCTATAAATCAGAGGGTTGAGTCGAAGCACACACACTCTGATGAAATTAAAGCAAAAGATTAAAATCATAGGTGACACTATCTCTACTACTATCAACAAAAGTACAAATATCTTTTTCTTAACAGACGTCTTATAATGACTTAAATATCATTAGTTTTAAATTTAAAACTCAGCAGATAATCTCTAATAATCTCAATTATCTTTAATTAGCTCAATTGTAATCTAAAATTCATGAAAATGATAGGGATTAACCATAGTTATCTCTAGATAATCTTTTCAAAACTCTTTAAGTAAGATTTTAAAGATTTCTTCAATACAAAAAAACTATATAACAAAAACGGGTATCAAAGAATATAAAAAGTCTATCTCTGTGTATGCAATAATAAAAACAAAAAGTATATTTCATTAGCAACAGTAAAGAATGCATTTTGCTTAAGTTTCAAAATCTCGTAAGGAGTTGTACATGAACAATTCAAACAGAAAATATATATATTCTTTTACTATCTCGAATTTAACTTATTTAAATTACTAAACAACAGAATTTCCTTCAGAACAGGGAGAAGTTCGACTTATAACTGTTCTGTCTGTTTGCTTTTACGGGGGGTGCGCATGTGGGCGCTGTTTTCTCCCCTGTTCTTTTGGCTTCTGGATCAACTTCTGCTCTCTCAAATACGGGAAACGGCTGTATAACATTCTTGTTGTCATTTCGTGTCAGCTCTCACTCTTTCTTTATGACCAAGCTGAAATAATTTTGATAAAACATTATCATGGCTAAAACTCGCAAAGTTTTATTTTATCAATCTAACATATCTCTTCAGACAAATAATGTATATACTGCAGCTAGCAAAGAAAATAAAGAATCATTCATAGATTCACGTCCTTTATCACGTAACATCTATCTTGGAATCTCTCGGAAATCGAATAATAATCTCAATGGCGGAGTAGGGGACAAAACAAAAATAAAACAAACTTGGCATCTCAACCATATCTGGGCAGGTGGAGAATCACTTTCTCAAACATATCCCTCACTAGATATTGCAACAGCGCATCACCTCCCATAAATACACTCTGATATGGCATGCAGAAGGACCTGGCGGAGCAGGGGAACGACCCTCGCAGAGACTCCCCAATCATGTTTCCTAACGGTGCTTTCCGCGATTTCACCCCCTAGAGCAACCCCCCCCATTATACCCCCAGTCATTCATACTCATTCGCTATCACATTCGCTATATCACTTCCAAGACAATCATCCCCTTTCTGTAAAATTCCCTTTTATTTACAACATGTTGGTTTTCCTTTCCCGGTCTCTCTGAAGAAGAGTAAAGGTGAAATCTCGGGTGGGCCGCGCGGTCACAGACTGCCTCACCAGTCCTAGGTCCCATTCTAACGAACAAACAAACATTCTACTCCCTTGAAGCTACGTTTGGGTGACACTGAAAAACCTTCCCTATTCTAGGACAGCACAAATTCCTCTAATTTACTCTTACTTTCGCCTGCATAGCGCGAAATTAAGAAACTCATCTCTAAATAATATCACGAAAATTTCTTATTCTTCAAATAAGCATGCCACACACGTATCGTAAGATTAATTTCCCATCAAAACAACATTAAAAGAACACTCTGTCATTTATGTCTTTCTTTCGCTAAAACATTACTCCCGCGGAGAAAAAAAAGAACAAAAAAAAAAGAACCTTGAAAACAGGCGCAATCTTAACACTCTATTTCTTACGCTTTAAGAAATTAATATAACAATGATTTCACGTACATTAAATATCAAAGATCAGTACAATTACTACAGATTTATAATAACGAGGTTGGGAGATCGAATGGTCACTTCCGCATTCCTTTCTCGAAAACCACACGTGGTCTATGAAACACTTAAAAGCAGATGCACGTATATTTCTCACTATAATTCTTACGCTTAAGAAATTAATATACTGTAATAGTGATTGCACGTATATTAAAATTTTTCAATTAAAAATCGATACATTCGCGTTCTTAAAATTCACTCTAAGCATTAATACAAATAAATGGAACACACTTCCAACGCAATTTCTTTACATTACTCAAATTATAACAAAAAACGGAGTTTATTACTGCTTATAGCTATTAGTACAAATTATCCATGTTAGTAATGGGTACAGAAATTCTACTTTTATCTACTTATTTAGGCGCCACACCCCTCATAGGCGGGTTGGCTGAGTCAAAGTATAACTACAAGATAAAATGGCGGCGTCCACCGACCTCAATTTCTTTTAATAATTGTCCCATTACTCACTGGATACAGATCACAAGTACTTAGCTATTTTAAGGAGGTGGTCCTGAAGAACTTCATGGCAGAAGGCAAGGAAGGAGGGGGTTCTCCTTCTTCTCTTCGAGTAAAATCGACGAATCGCCGTCTTCTTGGTCGGATCCGGCAACTTATATTTCTTGTAATGGGCATTTTCACTCAATGCTCCGGTCACACTTCGGCTTACTAAGAAGTATCTTAGGAATAGTTCCTTAAAAGTTTCATAGTGTTCTCTGTTTGACCACTCATCACTTCTCATCCGCAGACCCAAGTATTTCAGGAAGTCGGTCGCGGGAATTATGGACGGACATTCAAGGTCTTTTACATTTTCGCCGTCGAGGTATAAAGGTGAATTTTTGACTCGAGGCTCCTTTACAACCAGGGCACGGGGTGGGGGCTTGTCCTGCTGCGTTCCCTGTGTCACCACGGGGCTCAGAGCGGCAGGCTGTTCGTCGATGTTTGAGGCGTCGGTTTCTCTGTCGGCGTCGACCAAGTTCCTTCTCGACGGAGCGGCGTCGGCAGGAGTTTGTAGGTGCCGCACGTGCTCCTCCAGTTCGAGAATTCTCCGGTGTTTTGCCTCGTCACTCATTTCTTGAATTGGGAGATGTTGGATTTCTGCGTTTGCCATTCTTATTTTCTTTTCTTCGCACTGGTTTCTTCTGTTATGAGAGTCTTTTCCTATGTTTTCCAGGCGTGATGATCCGTACTGCGCTGCCACCATTGACGTAAAGGTTTACTTACTACGTTATAATTATTAGTACCAGACGGGTACAAGGTAAGAATGGACAAGCAGTGATTCCTTTATCTTAATTTATTCTAGAGTACAACACATCTTTGACGCCTCAATGCCCCCAACCTATGATTATCACAATCTCTGATCTATTCGTGCCCCTGGCAAAGTTCTAACTAACTGTGTCTGCCCTGGGTGGTTCTTGAAATACCCCCGGGGCAGGGCGTGGCTTGACATCCAATCCTGCCAATGAACTCGAGTGACATCTAGTCCTGCAAATCAACGCCAGGTTCGAAGTGGAGTCCGCCCCTATTTTGGGGTGGAGCTGTTTCAACAAACCTATAGAACGGAAAAGTTCCAGGTCAGAGCGTGGCTATTGGGTAACTCTCCAGGGCATGTACATACGTAAGGGTTAAATGTTTGTGTTTCTTGTGGTTTAGGAATTGGCTGACTTCCTGGCCTTTCTCACCCTCCTCAGGCACTCCATGTCGGATGCCAAGTCTCATGGGTCCGGTCATATATCTCCTTGACACTTTCTACAAACATTGGCTGTACTAAAGAAAACAATTGGGAGAGTATTCCATTTCACCCTTGACTTCTAGCCTCACATGTTTCTCTTCACGCCTTGTGGTGTTTTCGAGGACCGAGGGTCCCTTACCCTGTAGGCCTCTTGGGGGTGCATGTAATAAAATATCTGTGCCCTCGACCAACCGTTACCCCTCAAGATTTGTTATAAGTTTCAGATTCTGGCTTCAGTATGACTGAAGTCATACGACATATATATATATATATATATATATATATATATATATATATATATATATATATATATATATATATATATATATATATATATATATATATATATATATATATATATATATATATATATATATATATATATATATATATATATATATATATATATATATATATATATATATATATATATATATATATATATATATATATATATATATATATATATATATATATATATATATATATATATATATATATATATATATATATATATATATATATATATATATATATATATATATATATATATATATATATATATATATATATATATATATATATATATATATATATATATATATATATATATATATATATATATATATATATATATATATATATATATATATATATATATATATATATATATATATATATATATATATATATATATATATATATATATATATATATATATATATATATATATATATATATATATATATATATATATATATATATATATATATATATATATATATATATATATATATATATATATATATATATATATATATATATATATATATATAGATATATATATATATATATATATATATATATATATATATATATATATATATATATATATATATATATATATATATATATATATATATATATATATATATATATATATATATATATATATATATATATATATATATATATATATATATATATATATATATATATATATGTATATATATATATATGTATATATATGTATATATATATATATATATATATATATATATATATATATATATATATATATATATATATATATATATATATATATATATATATATATATCTATATATATATATATATATATATATATATATATATATATATATATATATATATATATATATATATATATATATATATATATATATATATATAGAGAGAGAGAGAGAGAGAGAGAGAGAGAGAGAGAGAGAGAGAGAGAGAAATTGTAGGCAAATTTCAAATCACTACTAGTAATTAT
>JAXCGZ010019322.1:10000-27500 GCA_037179515.1 Halocaridina rubra | reverse complement strand
AAGGAACTAGAAAAAAGAATAAAGAAGCTGGAAGGGGAAAAGAGTCAACTAGAATCTAGAATTTCTAAACAAGAAGATAAAAACAAACAGCTGAATGACAACCTAAAGGAATTAGATGCTAGTTCACTGCTCTCTTCTGAGAGAGACGAGATTGCTGCTTGGAATGTCCAGATTAAGGAAAACATTGAACAGTTCAGAAAAGAGTTCCAGGAGCTGAATATGGAAAATGATGCCATGAAAACTTCCTTTGCTGATGCACTAAAGGGGAATGTGGCAGTAAAAGAGGCTGTAAAGGTGGTGGCACTGGAAAACATACAAACAGTTGACTATAAAGAGACAGTAATCGAAAAAATGAAAGACGTTGTGATGGAAAGGGCAAACCCACTCATCAGACAGGCACTTGATAAGGAGAAGACAGTGGTAATCTCAGGCATAAGTGAATCCCAGGAGCCAACATGGCAGGGGAGACTTGAAGAAAATAAAGCTAGGGTTGTAGACCTGATAAGAAAACTTGGAGTAGTATGTGGTCCTGAGGATATTGCAAACATACACCAACTAGGTAAATATTCGAGGGAAGGAAAGCCGAGACCAACAAAAGTAAACTTTGAGAGAGGGGAAACATGTAGGGAAATATTGTTGAGAAAAAAAAGTCTAAAAGACCTTCAAGAATGCAAAGAAGTGTTCATTAGATGATACAGAACACATGAAGAGATGGGAAAGATCAAAAACTTGTTGCAAGAGGCAAGAAGGTTAAATGATGAAAGAAATGAAGAAGAGAAGAAAAATTTTCGTTACAGAGTACTTCCAGACAAAGGGGAGATAAAGAAGATAATGACAGAAGATCAGGGGATGGGGCCTCATTAAGATTGTTATACACAAATGCTGATGGATTAGCTGGTAAGGCAGTAGAATTAAAAGATAGGATTCACAACAGTAAGGCAGATATAGTAGCAATTACAGAGACTAAGTTGAGTGAGGACATAAACAGTGTCACAGTTTTTCCTAAGGGCTTCAGAATACTAAGGGTTGAAAGATCTGAGAGGACTGGTGGAGGGATAGCACTGCTCATAAGTGAGAGGATTCAAGTTGAAGAAATAAACTTGGCTATAGAAAATGAGTTCAAGGAATTTCTTGTTGCTCGCATAAATACTGGGTCAGAGAGCATTATAATAACTGTTGTATACAACCCACCAAGGAACCAAAATAGGCTTGAAGTTTATGAGGAAAGTCATATAGGTACTATTGAAGTCATAAACTCAGTTGTTAACATGGCACGGGAAAAAAAGTGTAGGATTCTGATTATGGGAGATTTTAATCATAAAGAGATAGATTGGATAAATCTTGACCCACACAGTGGTGAGGACTCATTCGGGGCAAGATTCCTAGATTGCGTACAAGGGAATTTCCTACACCAACATGTAATGGAACCAACAAGGGCCAGGGGTGGGGATGAGCCATCACTACTTGATCTAGTGTTCACAGATAATGTGTTGGATATTGAAAATATTGAGTATGAACCACCAATTGGAGAGAGTGACCACTGTGTGTTGTTGATGGAGTATATCATTAAAGATATTCTTCCTGAGAGTAGAGGCACTGAGGACATGAGGAGGAACTATCCGAAAGGAGATTACATCAAAATGAATGAGCTTTTTGCAGTTATTGACTGGAGAACCTTATTTTACAACAAATCTGTACAAGAAATGTATGACATCTTTTGTGAGAAATATGGGAAGATAGTAGATTGCTGCATACCTGTCACCAAAGTAGGTGTAATTCATGCCAGAGAGAAATGGTTCGATAATGGGTGTAAAAGAGCTAAGGAGTGGAGAGACAAATGCTGGAAAAGGTATAGGAGGAGAAAAAACATAAATGCCTGGCAAACCTACAAAAGAGCAAGAAATGACTACCTAAGTAAAAGGAGAGAGGCAGAGAGAGATTATGAGAGGGACATCACCAGGAAGGCTAAAGAAAATCCCAAGCTTTTCCACAGCTTTATCAGAGGAAAACTGAAGGTAAAAGAACAGGTTTTAAGGCTAAAGAGAGCGGATTGAAGCATCACTGAGACAGATGAAGAGATCTGCAAAGAATTGAACAAGGAGTTTCAGTCAGTATTTACAGTAGAAAATACCCCACCCCCTCATATTGCAGTGATAGAAGCTCAAGGGCCGGTATTAGAGAACATCAACCTTACAGCCACAGAGGTATGCAAAGCGCTGATGGATTTAGAAGTTCATAAAGCTACAGGTCCTGATGACATATCCCCTCATGTGCTTAAAAAATGCGCAAACACAATATCAATGGCACTAAGTATCATATTTAAGGAGTCACTGGAGTCGGGGGAGATTCCAAGATGCTGGAAACAAGCAAATGTGATACCTATCTTCAAAAAGGGAAGGAGGGATACGGCTCTGAACTATAGACCAGTTTCCTTGACCAGCATAGTTTGCAAAGTTATGGAGAAACTACTAAGGAAACATATCTCTCTTCACTTGGAATCCTTCAACTTTTTGTCAGTGAGGCAACATGGCTTCAGAGAAGGTAGATCAACAGTAACAAACTTATTAGAATTTTATGATGAGGTAAGCCAAATCTTACAGGAAAGAGAGGGCTGGGAAGATTGCATATTCCTAGACTTCCAGAAAGCGTTTGACACTGTTCCACATGGGAGACTTATTAGGAAGCTGCACTCAATGGCTAGAATAGGTGGAAATGTTTTGGAATGGATAAAAACTTACTTAGAAGGAAGGGAACAGAGGGTTAGAGTAAGACACTCAGTGTCTGAATGGAGAAGAGTTAGTAGTGGAGTTCCACAGGGTTCAGTTTTAGGGCCACTTTTGTTCCTTGTATATGTAAATGACCTACCAGAGTCTGTAAATTCATTCATGAATATGTTTGCAGATGATGCAAAGATTGTGAAGAAAGTAAAAAACGAGAACAATGGTAGAGAACTTCAGGAGGATCTAAATAATCTGCATGAGTGGTAAGAAAAGTGGCTAATGAAATTCAATACTTCAAAATGTAAGGTAATGAGAATGGGTACAAGTGCAAGAAGGCCCAAGCTTGACTACTCGGTGGCTGGAGTACAACTTCAAGAGACAGAAAATGATAGAGATCTAGGAGTAAACATACTGGCAGATTTGTCTCCAGAAATACATATAAATGGCATAGTAAGGGCAGCATATGCATTCTTATCAAATGCAAGGGTAGCCTTCAGGCACATGGACAAGGAAATGTTCAGAAATATTTATGTAACCTATGTGAGGCCAAAACTCGAATATGCAGCCCCCTTTTGGAATCCGCACTTGAAAAAGCACATAGCTAAGCTTGAAAAAGTTCAAAGACATGCCACGAAACTGGTGCCAGAAATACGCAATCTCAGTTATGATGAGAGGCTGAGGGAATTAGACTTACCATCACTCGAAGCTAGAAGAGTAAGGGGGGATATGGTGACAGTCTTTAAATTCCTTCATGGTTATGATAGAGTGGATAGGGATCGATATTTCGATATGGCTGGCTCTAGAACTAGAGGTCATAGTTTGAAGTTTCGTAAGAAAACTTGTTTGCAGGATGTAAGGAAATACTTTTTCAGTGTAAGAGTAGTTGATAATTGGAATTCGCTAAGCGAGGAGGTAGTTAATGCTATCTCAATCCATAGTTTTAAGGACAGATATGATAAGTATCACTAAGTCTAAAATGGAACCGATGAGGAGACGGGAAGATACGAGCTTTGGGCTCTTTCCCGTAAACACAATTAGGTAATCACAATTAGGTAATCACACAGGCACTGAGGACATGAGGAGGAACTATCCGAAAGGAGATTACATCAAAATGAATGAGCTTTTTGCAGTTATTGACTGGAGAACCTTATTTTACAACAAATCTGTTCAAGACATGTATGACATCTTTTGTGAGAAATATGGGAAGATAGTAGATTGCTGCATACCTGTCACCAAAGTAGGTGTAATTCATGCCAGAGAGAAATGGTTCGATAATGGGTGTAAAAGAGCTAAGGAGTGGAGAGACAAATGCTGGAAAAGGTATAGGAGGAGAAAAAACATAAATGCCTGGCAAGCCTACAAAAGAGCAAGAAATGACTACCTAAGTAAAAGGAGAGAGGCAGAGAGAGATTATGAGAGGGACATCACCAGGAAGGCTAAGGAAAATCCCAAGCTTTTCCACAGCTTTATCAGAGGAAAACTGAAGGTAAAAGAACAGGTTTTAAGGCTAAAGAGAGCGGATGGAAGCATCACTGATTCGGATGAAGAGATCTGCAAAGAATTGAACAAGGAGTTTTAGTCAGTATTTACAGTAGAAAATACCCCACCCCCTCAGATTGCAGTGATAGAAGCTCAAGGGCCGGTATTAGAGAACATCAACCTTACAGCCACAGAGGTATGCAAAGCGCTGATGGATTTAGATGTTCATAAAGCTACAGGTCCCGATGACATATCGCCTCATGTGCTTAAAAAGTGCGCAAACACAATATCAGTGGCACTAAGTATCATATTTAAGGAGTCACTGGAGTCGGGGGAGATTCCAAGATGCTGGAAACAAGCAAATGTGATACCTATCTTCAAAAAGGGAAGGAGGGATACGGCTCTGAACTATAGACCAGTTTCCTTGACCAGCATAGTTTGCAAAGTTATGGAGAAACTACTAAGGAAACATATCTCTCTTCACTTGGAATCCTTCAACTTTTTGTCAGTGAGGCAACATGGCTTCAGAGAAGGTAGATCAACAGTAACAAACTTATTAGAATTTTATGATGAGGTAAGCCAAATCTTACAGGAAAGAGAGGGCTGGGAAGATTGCATATTCCTAGACTTCCAGAAAGCGTTTGACACTGTTCCACATGGGAGACTTATTAGGAAGCTGCAATCAATGGCTAGAATAGGTGGAAATGTTTTGGAATGGATAAAAACTTACTTAGAAGGAAGGGAACAGAGGGTTAGAGTAAGACACTCAGTGTCTGAATGGAGAAGAGTTAGTTGTGGAGTTCCACAGGGTTCAGTTTTAGGGCCACTTTTGTTCCTTGTATATGTAAATGACCTACCAGAGTCTGTAAATTCATTCATGAATATGTTTGCAGATGATGCAAAGATTGTGAAGAAAGTAAAAAACGAGAACAATGGTAGAGAACTTCAGGAAGATCTAAATAATCTGCATGAGTGGTCAGAAAAGTGGCTAATGAAATTCAATACTTCAGAATGTAAGGTAATGTGAATGGGTACAAGTGCAAGAAGGCCCAAGCTTGACTACTCGGTGGCTGGAGTACAACTTCAAGAGACAGAACATGAGAGAGATCTAGGAGTAAACATACTGGCAGATTTGTCTCCAGAAATACATATAAATGGCATAGTAAGGGCAGCATATGCATTCTTATCAAATGTAAGGGTAGCCTTCAGGCACATGGACAAGGAAATGTTCAGAAATATTTATGTAACCTATGTGAGGCCAAAACTCGAATATGCAGCCCCCTTTTGGAATCCGCACTTGAAAAAGCACATAGCTAAGCTTGAAAAAGTTCAAAGACATGCCACGAAACTGGTGCCAGAAATACGCAATCTCAGTTATGATGAGAGGCTGAGGGAATTAGACTTACCATCACTCGAAGCTAGAAGAGTGAAGGGGGGATATGGTGACAGTCTTTAAATTCCTTCATGGTTATGATAGAGTGGATAGGGATTGATATATTGATATGGCTGGCTCTAGAACTAGAGGCCATAGTTTGAAGCTTCGTAAGAAAACTTCTTCGCAGGATGTAAGGAAATACTTTTTCAGTGTAAGAGTAGTTGATAATTGGAATTCGCTAAGCGAGGAGGTAGTTAATGCTATCTCAATCCATAGTTTTAAGGACAGGTATGATAAGTATCACTAAGTATAAAATGGAACCGATGTGGAGACTGGAAGATACGAGCTTTGGGCTCTTTCCCGTAAACACAATTAGGTAATCACAATTAGGTAATCACAGAAAGCGGTTGGCACTGTTCCACTTGGGAGACTTATTAGAAAGCTGCAAGCAATGGCTAGAATAGGTGGAAATGTCTTGGAATGGATGAAAACTTACTTAGAAGGAAGGGAACAAAGGGTTAGAGTAAGACACTCAGTGTCTGATTGGAGAAGAGTTAATAGTGGAGTTCCACAGGGTTCAGTTTTAGGGCCACTTTTGTTCCTTGTATATGTAAATAACCTACCAGAGTCTGTAAATTCATTCATGAATATGTTTGCAGATAATGCAAAGATTGCGAAGAAAGTAAAAAACGAGAACAATGGTAGAGAACTTCAGGAAGATCTAAATAGTCTGCATGAGTGGTCAGAAAAGTGGCTAATGAAATTCAATACTTCAAAATGTAAAGTAATGAGAATGGGTACAAGTGCAAGAAGGCCTAAGCTTGACTACTCGGTGGCTGGAGTACAACTTCAAGAGACAGAAAATGAGAGAGATCTGGGAGTAAACATACTGCCAGATTTGTCTCCAGAAATACATATAATTGGCATAGTAAGGGCAGCATATGCATTCTTATCAAAATGTAAGGGTAGCCTTCAGGCACATGGACAAGGAAATGTTCAGAAATATTTATGTAACCTATGTGAGGCCAAAACTCGAATATGCAGCCCCCTTTTGGAATCCGCACTTGAAAAAGCACATAGCTTAGCTTAAACAAGTTCAAATGCATGCCACGAAAATGGTGCCAGAAATATGCAATCTCAGTTATGATGAGAGGCTGAGTGAATTAGACTTACCATCACTCGAAGCAAGAAGATTGAGGGGGGATATGGTGACAGTCTTTAAATTCCTTCATGGTTATGATGGAGAGGATAGGGATCGATATTTTGATATGGCTGGCTCTAGAACTAGAGGTCATAGTTTGAAGCTTGGTAAGAAAACTTCTTTGCAGGATGTAAGGACATACTTTTTCAATGTAAGAGTAGTTGATAATTGGAATTGGCTAAGCGAGGAGGTAGTTAATGCTATCTCAATCCATAGTTTTAAGGACAGGTATGATATGTATCGTTACGTTTTTTATTATATTGTCTTTCTTTAATTTTTTTTATTAATTTGTTCCTCTTTTTGCTTATTAGTGTCTTGCGTAAGTCTGTTTATCTGTGATATTCGTGTTTTCTTTTTTTCATATCATTTTACTGAAAATTGAGTAGTCACCGTGGCTCAAGCTGTAGCGCCCGCGACTCTGAGGCGTCAGGTCGAGGATTCGCGCCCAGTCACGGTCTGAGGTTAGCCAGGGAATGCACTCAGGGTAGGGATTACATCTGCCAAAACAAGTCCTTTGCAAGAAGGCAACCATCCTAGCCCTTGGTAGAAAAGGGAGTCCGTGACGAAAAACAGTAACATTGTACTGAATGCTGAAATTGGTCAGCTACCTAGTTATATATATAGATGCAGTCTAGCATAAATTAATCTACTAACTGTTCATTTTGCTTCAAGGAATATACGAAAAGACAGAGATCAAGGGTTTGATTGTGAAAAAGGGTAAAAGAAATTTAAAGGTTGTATCAGGGAAGAAAGAAATGCCCAGGGCTAGCATACGGATTGATGGTTATATCACAATTTTAATAAATTGGGTGGTCAGATCACATATGATAGACAGTTAGAAGAAGAAATTGCTAGTGAGGTGAAAGTGATGAGTCCCAAAAGAAAAAAATATAATTAAACTTGAGAATATGATTGAGTCATAGGTTAGGTTAATTTTTCTGTCTACGGTTGCAAAAAATCTGAGTGGTGGATCAAAGCAGGGGATATGTGGCTTTGGAGACAACTCTTTAGAAATCACACTTGAGATTCCTGGGGCATGAGAGACAATGTCGGCTAGAAGGAAGAAGGTCAAGGGAAAGACCGAGAAAGAAATTTAACATGGATGGGCAGATGGGCACGGTATGCCAAAACTGCAAAGTAGAAAAAGGTGTTTCAGACGGCAGCAGCTGACAGAGATGAGTGGCACTCAGTGGTAAGTAACGTCCCTGGAGATAACGGCACTTTAACCATGATGATGAGATAGAAAGGGACTTCTTTTAGATCTGAAACAAACTGACAGATAGACAGTCAGACAGACAGGTTAGTAAGTAAGTAGGTAGGTAGGTAGGTAGGTAGGTAGGTAGGTAGATAGATAGATAGATAGGTAGGTAGGTAGGTAGGTAGAGAGAGAGAGAGAGAGAGAGAGAGAGAGAGAGAGAGAGAGAGAGAGAGAGAGAGAGAGCGAGAGAGAGAGAGAGAGAGACTATGGGGTTAAACCAGCTAGCAACCCCTTTATCCCCAAGGAGCTAAGAGGACTATTTGAGGTATTTGTGGATCGTGGTCAAAATGTATGTTTCTTGATGTGCCACCCCCCTTACAAGGGGGAATGAGGCCATGCATATGTATGTGTTTGTGTGTGTGTGTGTGTATATATATATATATATATATATATATATATATATATATATTATATATATATATATATATATATATATATATATATATATATATATATATATATATATATATATATATATATACACACACACACACACGAGCCCAAAGCTCGTATCTTCCCGTCTCCTCATCGGTTCCATTTTAGACTTAGTGATACTTATCATACCTGTCCTAAAAACTATGGATTGAGATAGCATTAACTACCTCCTCGCTTAGCGAATTCCAATTCTCAACTACTCTTACACTGAAAAAGTATTTCCTTACATCCTGCAAACAAGTTTTCTTACGAAGCTTCAAACTATGACCTCTAGTTCTAGAGCCAGCCATATCAAAATATCGATCCCTATCCACTCTATCATAACCATGAAGGAATTTAAAGACTGTCACCATATCCCCCCTCACTCTTCTAGCTTCGAGTGATGGTAAGTCTAATTCCCTCAGCCTCACATCATAACTGAGATTGAGTATTTCTGGCACAAGTTTCGTGGCATGTCTTTGAACTTTTTCAAGCTTAGCTATGAGCTTTTTCAAGTGTGGATTCCAAAAGGGGGCTGCATATTCGAGTTTTGGCCTCACATAGGTTGCATAAATATGTGTGTGTGTGTTTGTGTGATTACCTAATTGTGATTACCTAATTGTGTTTACGGGAAAGAGCCCAAAGCTCGTATCTTCCCGTCTCCTCATCGGTTCCATTTTATACTTAGTGATACTTATCATACCTGTCCTTAAAACTATGGATTGAGATAGCATTAACTACCTCCTCGCTTAGCGAATTCCAATTATCAACTACTCTTACACTGAAAAAGTATTTCCTTACATCCTGCGAAGAAGTTTTCTTACCAAGCTTCAAACTATGACCTCTAGTTCTAGAGCCAGCCATATCAAAATATCGATCCCTATCCACTCTATCATAACCATGAAGGAATTTAAAGACTGTCACCATATCCCCCCTCACTCTTCTAGCTTCGAGTGATGGTAAGTCTAATTCCCTCAGCCTCTCATCATAACTGAGATTGCGTATTTCTGGCACCAGTTTCGTGGCATGTCTTTGAACTTTTTCAAGCTTAGCTATGTGCTTTTTCAAGTGCGGATTCCAAAAGGGAGCTGCATATTCGAGTCTTGGCCTCACATAGGTTACATAAATATTTCTGAACATTTCCTTGTCCATGTGCCTGAAGGCTACCCTTACATTTGATAAGAATGCATATGCTGTTCTTACTATGCCATTTATATGTATTTCTGGAGACAAATCTGCCAGTATGTTTACTCCTAGATCTCTCTCATTTTCTGTCTCTTGAAGTTGTACTCCAGCCACCGAGTAGTCAAGCTTGGGCCTTCTTGCACTTGTACCCATTCTCATTACCTTACATTTTGAAGCATTGAATTTCATTAGCCACTTTTCTGACCACTCATGCAGATTATTTAGATCCTCCTGAAGTTCTCTACCATTGTTCTCGTTTTTTACTTTCTTCACAATCTTTGCATCATCTGCAAACATATTCATGAATGAATTTACAGACTCTTGTAGGTCATTTACATATACAAGGAACAAAAGTGGCCCTAAAACTGAACCCTGTGGAACTCCACTACTAACTCTTCTCCATTCAGACACTGACTGTCTTACTCTAACCCTCTGTTCCCTTCCTTCTAAGTAAGTTTTCATCCATTCCAAAACATTTCCACCTATTCTAGCCATTGATTGCAGCTTCCTAATAAGTCTCCCATGTGGAACAGTTTCAAACGCTTTCTGGAAGTCTAGGAATATGCAATCTGCCAAGCCCTCTCTTTCCTGTAAGATTTGGCTTACCTCATCATAAAATTCTAATAAGTTTGTTACTGTTGATCTACCTTCTCTGAAGCCATGTTGCCTCACTGACAAAAAGTTGAAGGATTCCAAGTGAAGAGAGATATGTTTCCTTAGTAGTTTCTCCATAACTTTGCAAACTATGCTGATCAAGGAAACTGGTCTATAGTTCAGAGCCGTATCCCTCCTTCCCTTTTTGAAGATAGGTATCACATTTGCTTGTTTCCAGCATCTTGGAATCTCCCCCGACTCCAGTGACTCCTTAAATATGATACTTAGTGCCACTGATATTGTGATTGCGCATTTTTTAAGCACATGAGGGGATATGTCATCGGGACCTGTAGCTTTATGAACATCTAAATCCATCAGTGCTTTGCATACCTCTGTGGCTGTAAGGTTGATGTTCTCTAATACCGGCCCTTGAGCTTCTATCACTGCAATCTGAGGGGGTGGGGTATTTTCTACTGTAAATACTGACTGAAACTCCTTGTTCAATTCTTTGCAGATCTCTTCATCCATCTCAGTGATGCTTCCATCCGCTCTCTTTAGCCTTAAAACCTGTTCTTTTACCTTCAGTTTTCCTCTGATAAAGCTGTGGAAAAGCTTGGGATTTTCTTTAGCCTTCCTGGTGATGTCCCTCTCATAGTCTCTCTCTGCCTCTCTCCTTTTACTTAGGTAGTCATTTCTTGCTCTTTTGTAGGTTTGCCAGGCATTTATGTTTTTTCTCCTCCTATACCTTTTCCAGCATTTGTCTCTCCACTCCTTAGCTCTTTTACACCCATTATCGAACCATTTCTCTCTGGCATGAATTACACCTACTTTGGTGACAGGTATGCAGCAATCTACTATCTTTCCATATTTCTCACAAAAGATGTCATACATTTCTTGTACAGATTTGTTGTAAAATAAGGTTCTCCAGTCAATAACTGCAAAAAGCTCATTCATTTTGATGTAATCTCCTTTCGGATAGTTCCTTCTCATGTCCTCAGTGCCTCTACTCTCAGGAAGAATATCTTCAATGATATACTCCATCAACAACACACAGTGGTCACTCTTTCCAATTGGTGGTTCATACTCAATTTTTTCAATATCCAACACATTATCTGTGAACACTAGATCAAGTAGTGATGGCTCATCACCACCCCTGGCCCTTGTTGGTTCCATTACATGTTGGTGTAGGAAATTCCCTTGTACGCAATCTAGGAATCTTGCCCCGAATGAGTCCTCACCACTGTGTGGGTCAAGATTTATCCAATCTATCTCTTTATGATTAAAGTCTCCCATAATCAAAATCCTACATTTTTTTTCCCGTGCCATGTTAAAAACTGAGTTTATGACTTCAATAGTACCTATATGACTTTCCTCATAAACTTCAAGCCTATTTTGGTTCCTTGGTGGGTTGCATATAACAGTTATTATAATGCTCTCTGACCCAGTATTTATGCGAGCAACAAGAAATTCCTTGAACTCACTTTCTATAGCCAAGTTTATTTCTTCGACTTGAATCCTTTCACTTATGAGTAGTGCTATCCCTCCACCAGTCCTCTCAGATCTTTCAACCCTTAGTATTCTGTGTGTATGTGTGTGTGTGATTACCTAATTGTGCTTACGGGAAAGAGCCCAAAGCTCGTATCTTCCCGTCTCCTCATCGGTTCCATTTTATACTTAGTGATACTTATCATACCTGTCCTTAAAACTATGGATTGAGATAGCATTAACTACCTCCTCGCTTAGCGAATTCCAATTATCAACTACTCTTACACTGAAAAAGTATTTCCTTACATCCTGCGAAGAAGTTTTCTTACGAAGCTTCAGACTATGACCTCTAGTTCTAGAGCCAGCCATATCAAAATATCGATCCCTATCCACTCTATCATAACCACGAAGGAATTTAAAGACTGTCACCATATCCCCCCTCACTCTTCTAGCTTCGAGTGATGGTAAGTCTGATCCCCTCAGCCTCTCATCATAACTGAGATTGCGTATTTCTGGCACCAGTTTCGTGGCATGTCTTTGAACTTTTTCAAGCTTAGCTATGTGCTTTTTCAAGTGTGGATTCCAAAAGGGAGCTGCATATTCGAGTCTTGGCCTCACATAGGTTACATAAATATTTCTGAACATTTCCTTGTCCATGTGCCTGAAGGCTACCCTTACATTTGATAAGAATGCATATGCTGTTCTTCCTATGCCATTTATATGTATTTCTGGAGACAAATCTGCCAGTATGTTTACTCCTAGATCTCTCTCATTTTCTGTCTCTTGAAGTTGTACTCCAGCCACCGAGTAGTCAAGCTTGGGCCTTCTTGCACTTGTACCCATTCTCATTACCTTACATTTTGAAGTACTGAATTTCATTAGCCACTTTTCTGACCACTCATGCAGATTATTTAGATCCTCCTGAAGTTCTCTACCATTGTTCTCGTTTTTTACTTTCTTCACAATCTTTGCATCATCTGCAAACATATTCATGAATGAATTTACAGACTCTGGTAGGTCATTTACATATACAAGGAACAAAAGTGGCCCTAAAACTGAACCCTGTGGAACTCCACTACTAACTCTTCTCCATTCAGACACTGACTGTCTTACTCTAACCCTCTGTTCCCTTCCTTCTAAGTAAGTTTTCATCCATTCCAAAACATTTCCACCTATTCTAGCCATTGATTGCAGCTTCCTAATAAGTCTCCCATGTGGAACAGTTTCAAACGCTTTCTGGAAGTCTAGGAATATGCAATCTGCCAAGCCCTCTCTTTCCTGTAAGATTTGGCTTACCTCATCATAAAATTCTAATAAGTTTGTTACTGTTGATCTACCTTCTCTGAAGCCATGTTGCCTCACTGACAAAAAGTTGAAGGATTCCAAGTGAAGAGAGATATGTTTCCTTAGTAGTTTCTCCATAACTTTGCAAACTATGCTGATCAAGGAAACTGGTCTATAGTTCAGAGCCGTATCCCTCCTTCCCTTTTTGAAGATAGGTATCACATTTGCTTGTTTCCAGCATCTTGGAATCTCCCCCGACTCCAGTGACTCCTTAAATATGATACTTAGTGCCACTGATATTGTGTTTGCGCATTTTTTAAGCACATGAGGGGATATGTCATCGGGACCTGTAGCTTTATGAACATCTAAATCCATCAGTGCTTTGCATACCTCTGTGGCTGTAAGGTTGATGTTCTCTAATACCGGCCCTTGAGCTTCTATCACTGCAATCTGAGGGGGTGGGGTATTTTCTACTGTAAATACTGACTGAAACTCCTTGTTCAATTCTTTGCAGATCTCTTCATCCATCTCAGTGATGCTTCCATCCGCTCTCTTTAGCCTTAAAACCTGTTCTTTTACCTTCAGTTTTCCTCTGATAAAGCTGTGGAAAAGCTTGGGATTTTCTTTAGCCTTCCTGGTGATGTCCCTCTCATAGTCTCTCTCTGCCTCTCTCCTTTTACTTAGGTAGTCATTTCTTGCTCTTTTGTAGGTTTGCCAGGCATTTATGTTTTTTCTCCTCCTATACCTTTTCCAGCATTTGTCTCTCCACTCCTTAGCTCTTTTACACCCATTATCGAACCATTTCTCTCTGGCATGAATTACACCTACTTTGGTGACAGGTATGCAGCAATCTACTATCTTTCCATATTTCTCACAAAAGATGTCATACATTTCTTGTACAGATTTGTTGTAAAATAAGGTTCTCCAGTCAATAACTGCAAAAAGCTCATTCATTTTGATGTAATCTCCTTTCGGATAGTTCCTTCTCATGTCCTCAGTGCCTCTACTCTCAGGAAGAATATCTTCAATGATATACTCCATCAACAACACACAGTGGTCACTCTTTCCAATTGGTGGTTCATACTCAATTTTTTCAATATCCAACACATTATCTGTGAACACTAGATCAAGTAGTGATGGCTCATCACCACCCCTGGCCCTTGTTGGTTCCATTACATGTTGGTGTAGGAAATTCCCTTGTACGCAATCTAGGAATCTTGCCCCGAATGAGTCCTCACCACTGTGTGGGTCAAGATTTATCCAATCTATCTCTTTATGATTAAAGTCTCCCATAATCAAAATCCTACATTTTTTTTCCCGTGCCATATTAAAAACTGAGTTTATGACTTCAATAGTACCTATATGACTTTCCTCATAAACTTCAAGCCTATTTTGGTTCCTTGGTGGGTTGTATATAACAGTTATTATAATGCTCTCTGACCCAGTATTTATGCGAGCAACAAGAAATTCCTTGAACTCACTTTCTATAGCCAAGTTTATTTCTTCGACTTGAATCCTTTCACTTATGAGCAGTGCTATCCCTCCACCAGTCCCCTCAGATCTTTCAACCCTTAGTATTCTGTGTGTGTGTGTGTGTGTGATTACCTAATTGTGCTTACGGGAAAGAGCCCAAAGCTCGTATCTTCCCGTCTCCTCATCGGTTCCATTTTATACTTAGTGATGCTTATCATACCTGTCCTTAAAACTATGGATTGAGATAGCATTAACTACCTCCTCGCTTAGCGAATTCCAATTATCAACTACTCTTACACTGAAAAAGTATTTCCTTACATCCTGCGAAGAAGTTTTCTTACGAAGCTTCAGACTATGACCTCTAGTTCTAGAGCCAGCCATATCAAAATATCGATCCCTATCCACTCTATCATAACCACGAAGGAATTTAAAGACTGTCACCATATCCCCCCTCACTCTTCTAGCTTCGAGTGATGGTAAGTCTGATCCCCTCAGCCTCTCATCATAACTGAGATTGCGTATTTCTGGCACCAGTTTCGTGGCATGTCTTTGAACTTTTTCAAGCTTAGCTATGTGCTTTTTCAAGTGTGGATTCCAAAAGGGAGCTGCATATTCGAGTCTTGGCCTCACATAGGTTACATAAATATTTCTGAACATTTCCTTGTCCATGTGCCTGAAGGCTACCCTTACATTTGATAAGAATGCATATGCTGTTCTTCCTATGCCATTTATATGTATTTCTGGAGACAAATCTGCCAGTATGTTTACTCCTAGATCTCTCTCATTTTCTGTCTCTTGAAGTTGTACTCCAGCCACCGAGTAGTCAAGCTTGGGCCTTCTTGCACTTGTACCCATTCTCATTACCTTACATTTTGAAGTATTGAATTTCATTAGCCACTTTTCTGACCACTCATGCAGATTATTTAGATCCTCCTGAAGTTCTCTACCATTGTTCTCGTTTTTTACTTTCTTCACAATCTTTGCATCATCTGCAAACATATTCATGAATGAATTTACAGACTCTGGTAGGTCATTTACATATACAAGGAACAAAAGTGGCCCTAAAACTGAACCCTGTGGAACTCCACTACTAACTCTTCTCCATTCAGACACTGACTGTCTTACTCTAACCCTCTGTTCCCTTCCTTCTAAGTAAGTTTTCATCCATTCCAAAACATTTCCACCTATTCTAGCCATTGATTGCAGCTTCCTAATAAGTCTCCCATGTGGAACAGTGTCAAACGCTTTCTGGAAGTCTAGGAATATGCAATCTGCCAAGCCCTCTCTTTCCTGTAAGATTTGGCTTACCTCATCATAAAATTCTAATAAGTTTGTTACTGTTGATCTACCTTCTCTGAAGCCATGTTGCCTCACTGACAAAAAGTTGAAGGATTCCAAGTGAAGAGAGATATGTTTCCTTAGTAGTTTCTCCATAACTTTGCAAACTATGCTGATCAAGGAAACTGGTCTATAGTTCAGAGCCGTATCCCTCCTTCCCTTTTTGAAGATAGGTATCACATTTGCTTGTTTCCAGCATCTTGGAATCTCCCCCGACTCCAGTGACTCCTTAAATATGATACTTAGTGCCACTGATATTGTGTTTGCGCATTTTTTAAGCACATGAGGGGATATGTCATCGGGACCTGTGGCTTTATGAACATCTAAATCCATCAGTGCTTTGCATACCTCTGTGGCTGTAAGGTTGATGTTCTCTAATACCGGCCCTTGAGCTTCTATCACTGCAATCTGAGGGGGTGGGGTATTTTCTACTGTAAATACTGACTGAAACTCCTTGTTCAATTCTTTGCAGATCTCTTCATCCATCTCAGTGATGCTTCCATCCGCTCTCTTTAGCCTTAAAACCTGTTCTTTTACCTTCAGTTTTCCTCTGATAAAGCTGTGGAAAAGCTTGGGATTTTCTTTAGCCTTCCTGGTGATGTCCCTCTCATAGTCTCTCTCTGCCTCTCTCCTTTTACTTAGGTAGTCATTTCTTGCTCTTTTGTAGGTTTGCCAGGCATTTATGTTTTTTCTCCTCCTATACCTTTTCCAGCATTTGTCTCTCCACTCCTTAGCTCTTTTACACCCATTATCGAACCATTTCTCTCTGGCATGAATTACACCTACTTTGGTGACAGGTATGCAGCAATCTACTATCTTTCCATATTTCTCACAAAAGATGACATACATTTCTTGTACAGATTTGTTGTAAAATAAGGTTCTCCAGTCAATAACTGCAAAAAGCTCATTCATTTTGATGTAATCTCTTTTCGGATAGTTCCTTCTCATGTCCTCAGTGCCTCTACTCTCAGGAAGAATATCTTCAATGATATACTCCATCAACAACACACAGTGGTCACTCTTTCCAATTGGTGGTTCATACTCAATTTTTTCAATATCCAACACATTATCTGTGAACACTAGATCAAGTAGTGATGGCTCATCCCCACCCCTGGCCCTTGTTGGTTCCATTACATGTTGGTGTAGGAAATTCCCTTGTACGCAATCTAGGAATCTTGCCCCGAATGAGTCCTCACCACTGTGTGGGTCAAGATTTATCCAATCTATCTCTTTATGATTAAAGTCTCCCATAATCAAAATCCTACATTTTTTTTCCCGTGCCATGTTAAAAACTGAGTTTATGACTTCAATAGTACCTATATGACTTTCCTCATAAACTTCAAGCCTATTTTGGTTCCTTGGTGGGTTGTATATAACAGTTATTATAATGCTCTCTGACCCAGTATTTATGCGAGCAACAAGAAATTCCTTGAACTCACTTTCTATAGCCAAGTTTATTTCTTCGACTTGAATCCTTTCACTTATGAGCAGTGCTATCCCTCCACCAGTCCTCTCAGATCTTTCAACCCTTAGTATTCTGTGTGCATGTGTGTGTGTGATTACCTAATTGTGTTTACGGGAAAGAGCCCAAAGCTCGTATCTTCCCGTCTCCTCATCGGTTCCATTTTATACTTAGTGATACTTATCATACCTGTCCTTAAAACTATGGATTGAGATAGCATTAACTACCTCCT
>JAXCGZ010019322.1:0-5000 GCA_037179515.1 Halocaridina rubra | reverse complement strand
CGAGTCCCGGTCGGGGTAAAAAAAAAAATGATTCATGTTTTCACATATGTAATGTGCTATTTGGTTATATATATATATATATATATGTGTGTGTGTGTGTGTGTGTGTGAGAGAGAGAGAGAGAGAGAGTGTGTGTGTGTGTGTGTGTGTGTGTGTGTGTGTGTGATTACCTAATTGTGCTTACGGGAAAGAGCCCAAAGCTCGTATCTTCCCGTCTCCTCATCGGTTCCATTTTATACTTAGTGATACTTATCATACCTGTCCTTAAAACTATTGATTGAGATAGCATTAACTACCTCCTCGCTTAGCGAATTCCAATTATCAACTACTCTTACACTGAAAAAGTATTTCCTTACGTCCTGCAAAGAAGTTTTCTTACGAAGCTTCAAACTATGACCTCTAGTTCTAGAGCCTGCCATATCAAAATATCGATCCCTATCCTCTCTATCATAACCATGAAGGAATTTAAGGACTGTCACCATATCCCCCTCAATCTTCTAGCTTTGAGTGATGGCAAGTCTAATTCCCTCAGCCTCTCATCATAACTGAGATTGCGTATTTCTGGCACCAGTTTCGTGGCAATTCGTTGAATTTTTTCAAGCTTAGCTATATGCTTTTTCAAGTGTGGATTCCAAAAGGGGGCTGCATATTTGAGTTTTGGCCTCACATAGTTTACATAAATATTTCTGAACATTTCCTTGTCCATGTGCCTGAAGGCTACCCTTGCATTTGATAAGAATGCATATGCTGCCCTTACTATGCTATTTATATGTATTTCTGGAGACAAATCTGCTAGTATGTTTACTCCTAGATCTCTCTCATTTTCTGTCTCTTGAAGATGTACTCCAGCCACCGAGTAGTCAAGCTTGGGCCTTCTTGCACTTGTACCCATTCTCATTGCCTTACATTTTGAAGTATTGAATTTCATTAGCCACTTTTCTGACCACTCCTGCAGACTATTTAGATCTTCCTGAAGTTCTCTACCATTGTTCTCGTTTCCTACTTTCTTCACAATCTTTGCATCATCTGCAAACATATTCATGAATGAAATTACAGACTCTGGTCAGCCATTTACATATACAATGAAGAAAAATGGCCCTAAAACTGAACCCTCTGGAACTCCACTACTAACTCTTCTCCATTCAGACACTGAGTTTCTTACTCTAACCCTCTGTTCCCTTCCTTCTAAGTAAGTTTTTATCCATTTCAAGACATTTCCACCAATTCTAGCCATTGCTTGCAGCTTCCTAATAAGTCTCCCATGTGGAACAGTGTCAAATGCTTTCTGGAAGTCTATTAATATGCAATCTGCCCAGCCCTCTCTCTCCTGTAAGATTCGGCTTACCTCATCATAAAATTCTAATAAGTTTGTTACTGTTGATCTACCTTCTCTGAAGCCATGTTGCCTCACTGACAAAAAGTTGAAGGATTCCAAGTGAAGAGAAATATATTTAATAAGTAGTTTCTCCATAAAATTGCAAACTATGCTGATCAAGGAAACTGGTCTATAGTTCAGAGCCATATCCCTCCTTCCCTTTTTTGAAGATAGGTATCACGTTTGCTTGTTTGCAGCATTTTGGAATCTTCCCTGACTCCAGTGACTTTTTAAATATGATACCTAGTGCCACTGATATTGAGTTTGCACATATTTTAAGTACATGAGGGGATATGTCATCAGGACCTGTAGCTTTATGAGCATCTAACTCCATCAGCGCTTTGCATACCTATGTGGCTGTAAGGTTGATCTTCTCTAATACTGGCCCTTGACCTTCTATCTTTGCAATCTGAGGGGGTGGGGTATTTTCTACTGTAAATTCTGACTTAAACTCCTTGTTCAATTCTTTGCAGATCTCTTCATCTGTCTCAGTGATGCTTCCATCCTCACTCTTAAGCCTTAAAACCTGTTCTTTTTCCTTCAGTTTTCCTCTGATAAAGCTGTGGAAAAGCTTGGGATTTTCTTCAGCCTTCCTGGTGATATCCCTCTCATAGTCTCTCTCTGCCTCTCTTCTTTTACTTAGGTAGTCTTTTCTTGCTCTTTTGTAGGTTTGCCAGGCATTTATGTTTTTTCTCCTCCTATTCTTTTTCCAGCATTTGTCTCTCCATTCCTTAGCTCTTTTACACCCATTATTAAACCATTTCTCTCTGGCATGAATTAAACCTACATTGGTGAAAGGTATGCAGCAATGTACTATCTTCCCATATTTCTCACAAAAGATGTCATACCTTTCATGTACAGATTTGTTGTAAAATAAGGTTCTCCAGTCAATAATTGCAAAAAGCTCATTCATTTTTTATGTAATCTCTGTTTGGATTGTTCCTCCTCATGTCCTCAGTGTCTCTACTCTCAGGAAGAATATCTTCAGTGATATACTCCATCAACAACACACAGTGGTCACTCTTTCCAATTGGTGGTTCATACTAAATTTTTCCAATATCCAACACATTATCTGTGAATACTAGATCAAGCAGTGATGGCTCATCCCCACCCCTTGCCCTCGTTGGTTCCATTACATGTTGGTGTAGGAAACTCCCTTGTACGCAATCTAGGAATCTTGCCCCGAATGAGTCCTCACCACTGTGTAGGTCAAGATTTATCCAATCTATCTCTTTATGATTAAAATCTCCCATAATCGAAATCCTACATTTTCTCTCCCGTGCCATGTTAACAACTGAGTTTATGACTTCAATAGTACCTATATGACTTTCCTCATAAACTTCTAGCCTATTCTGGTTCCTTGGTGGGTTATATACAACTGTTATTATAATGCTCTCTGACCCAGTATTTATGCGAGCAACAAGAAATTCTTGGAACTCACTTTCTATAGCCAAGTTTATTTCTTCAACTTGAATCCTTTCACTTATGAGCAGTGCTGTCCCTCCACCAGTCCTCTCAGATCTTTCAACCCTTAATATTCTGAATCCCTTAAAAAAAACTGTGACACTCTTTATGTCCTCACTCAACTTCGTCCCTGTAATTGCTACTATATATGCCTTGCTATCGTGAATCGTATCTTTTAATTCTACTGCCTTACCAGCTAATCCATCAGCATCTGTGTATAACTATCTTAATGAGGCCCCATCCCCTGATCTTCTGTCATTATCTTCTTTATCTCCCCTTTGTCTGGAAGAACTCTGATATGAAAATTTTTCTTCTCTTCTTCATTTCTTTCCTCATTTTACCTTCTTGCCTCTTGCAACAAGTTTTTGATCTTTCCCATCTCTTCCTGTGTTCTGTATCGTCTAATGAGCACTTCTTTGAATTCTTGAAGGTCTTTTAGACATTTTTTTCTCAACAATGTATCCCTACATGTTTCCCCTCTCTCAAAGGTTACTTTTGTTGGTCTCGGCTTTCCTTCCCTCGAATATTTACCTAGTTGGTGAATGTTTACAATATCCTCAGGACCACAAAATACTCCAAGCTTACTTATCAGGTCTACAACCCTAGCTTTATTTTCTTCAAATCTCCCCTTCCATATTGGCTCCTGGGATTCGCTTATGCCTGAGATTACCACTGTCTTCTCTTTATCAAGTGCCTGTTTAATAAGTGGATTTGCCCTTTCCATCGCAACGTCTTTCATTTTTTTGATTACGGTCTCTTTATAGTCAACAGTTTGTATGTTTTCCAGTGCCACCACCTTTACAGCCTCTTTTACTGCCACATTCCCCTTTAGTGCATCAGCAAAGGAAGTTTTCATGGCATCATGTTCCATATTCATCTCCTGGAACTCTTTTCTACAGTGTTCAATGTTTTCCTTAATTTGGACATTCTAAGCTGCAATCTCGTCTCTCTCAGAAGAGAGCAGTGAACTAATATCTAATTCATTTAGGTTGTCATTCAGGTGTTTGTTTTTATCTTCTTGTTTAGAAATTCTGGTTTCTAGCTCACTCTTTTCCCTTCCAGCTTCTTTATTCGATTTTCTAATTCCTTTTTCCCCTGCCCTTGGGCTTTATTTGCTTCCTCCAAAAGGCTTATTTCCTGGCTGAGTGTTTCATTCTTTCATTTCTCTCTCTATATTCCGAATTTTATCATCAAGGCTTATAACCATTGCCTCTAAATCCTTGATTTTCTGTTTTAGTCTCCTAATAGCTACCCCTCCTCCCAACCCATGGGTGGGAGAGGTTTGGGACAGAGATGGCCTCATTTTTATGTTTTCTTTTTCACAGAATATAGAAAGAAGTAGAGAAAGAAAAATAAGAGAGAAAAACTTTTATTTAAGCTTCACACAGAATTTTTATATCTTCATATGAGTGCTATTTAGTGACTCAATTTATCTCATTTCTGGTAACCCACATCATAAATTGAAAATTTGACTATGGTAATTTGAGGATAAAAAGAAAAAAAAAATTAACAAAAACAAAAGCAAAACTCAACTTGCAGGGAAATTCGAATTTGTATCTGAGGAGACACCCACCTGCTTCTGCTATATATTCTTCTTTAACTGATAAACTCACTTGCTAACCAAGATATGTTATCATAGGATCAGATTTTACATTTAACTCAATATATATACAAAATAAAAAATAGTAAAAGAGAAAGCTAAAAGAAAAGAAAAAAAATTGAAGAAAATAAGACAGCTGTGCTACTTGACAACTTAACTCAGTACTGTTGACAGGTGTATTTTTGGTATTTATTTAATTATTCAATTATTTCGTGTATCAGTCTAACTAGCAAGTTAATATAAATGGGAAGGATACTGATTTTAACAATATATGGAACCACAGGATCAGGTAAACGGCTTAAGAGCTCTCCCGAATTTACACAAAAAATTAGGTAATGTGATTTGATGGCTTCACTTCTGGCAACTCTTCTAAATTTCCTTCGAGGCAGAACAGGACAGCTTCTTCTCTTTCCCTTCACGAAAATGTTCTCAATTTTTTCCTTTAATATCTTGGACAGTCTCATCATACAACAAATATAAATTTTTACTCACAATACTCTGCAGGATTTCTTTGCGTGTGTGTGTTTGCATGTATATATTTGTTTGTATATGTGCATACAC
>JAXCGZ010019321.1:42500-57500 GCA_037179515.1 Halocaridina rubra | reverse complement strand
TGCTCTTTTGTAGGTTTGTTAGGCATTTTTGTTTTTTCTCCTCCTATACCTTTTCCAGTATTTGTCTCTCCACTCCTTAGCTCTTTTACACCCATTATCGAACCATTTCTCTCTGGCATGAATTACACCTACTTTGGTGACAGGTATGCAGCAATCTACTATCTTCCCATATTTCTCACAAAAGATGTCATACATTTCTTGTACAGATTTGTTGTAAAATAAGGTTCTCCAGTCAATAACTGCAAAAAGCTCATTCATTTTGATGTAATCTCCTTTCGGATAGTTCCTCCTCATGTCCTCAGTGCCTCTACTCTCAGGAAGAATATCTTCAATGATATACTCCATCAACAACACACAGTGGTCACTCTTTCCAATTGGTGGTTCATACTCATTTTTTTCAATATCCAACACATTATCTGTGAACACTAGATCAAGTAGTGATGGCTCATCCCCACCCCTGACCCTTGTTGGTTCCATTACATGTTGGTGTAGGAAATTCCCTTGTACGCAGTCTAGGAATCTTGCCCCGAATGAGTCCTCACCACTGTGTGGGTCAAGATTTATCCAATCTATCTTTTTATGATTAAAGTCTCCCATAATCAAAATCCTACATTTTTTTCCCGTGCCATGTTAACAACTGAGTTTATGACTTCAATAGTACCTATATGACTTTCCTCATAAACTTCAAGCCTATTTTGGTTCCTTGGTGGGTTGTATACAACAGTTATTATAATGCTCTCTGACCCAGTATTAATGCGAGCAACAAGAAATTCCTTGAACTCACTTTCTATAGCCAAGTTTATTTCTTCAACTTGAATCCTTTCACTTATGAGCAGTGCTATCCCTCCACCAGACCTCTCAGATCTTTCAACCCTTAGTATTCTGAAGCCCTTAGGAAAAACTGTGACACAGTTTATGTCCTCACTCAACTTAGTCTCTGTAATTGCTACTATATCTGCCTTACTGTTGTGAATCCTATCTTTTAATTCTACTGCCTTACCAGCTAATCCATCAGCATTTGTGTATAACAATCTTAATGAGGCCCCATCCCCTGATCTTCTGTCATTATCTTCTTTATCTCCCCTTTGTCTGGAAGAACTCTGAAATGAAAATTATTCTTCTGTTCTTCGTTTCTTTCATCATTTAACCTTCTTGCCTCTTGCAACAAGTTTTTGATCTTTCCCATCTCTTCCTTTGTTCTGTATCGTCTAATGAACACTTCTTTGAATTCTTGAAGGTCTTTTAGACTTTTTTTCTCAACAATATTTCCCTACATGTTTCCCCTCTCTCAAAGGTTACTTTTGTTGGTCTCGGCTTTCCTTCCCTCGAATATTTACCTAGTTGGTATATGTTTACAATATCCTCAGGACCACAAACTACTCCAAGCTTTCTTATCAGATCTACAACCCTAGCTTTATTTTCTTCAAGTCTCCCCTGCCATGTTGGCTCCTGGGATTCGCTTATGCCTGAGATTACCACTGTCTTCTCCTTATCAAGTGCCTGTCTGATGAGTGGGTTTGCCCTTTCCATCACAACGTCTTTCATTTTTTCGATTACTGTCTCTTTATAGTCAACTGTTTGTATGTTTTCCAGTGCCACCACCTTTACAGCCTCTTTTACTGCCACATTCCCCTTTAGTGCATCAGCAAAGGAAGTTTTCATGGCATCATTTTCCATAGTCAGCTCCTGGAACTCTTTTCTGAACTGTTCAATGTTTTCCTTAATCTGGACATTCCAAGCAGCAATCTCGTCTCTCTTAGAAGAGAGCAGTGAACTAACATCTAATTCCTTTAGGTTGTCATTTAGCTGTTTGTTTTTATCTTCTTGTTTAGAAATTCTAGATTCTAGTTGACTCTTTTCCCCTTCCAGCTTCTTTATTCTTTTTTTCTGGTTCCTTTCTCTCCTGCCCTTGTGCTTTATTTGCTTCCTCCAAAGATCTGTGTTTGTATGCATGTGCATATATACATATGTATACATACTTAGAGAGATGATTCTCTCTATAGTCCCCACCATGGATATTTAAGGCATGGTGTTTCTTAAATCCTGAGCAAAGTTTTTCACTTGACTTGCAGCTTCTATATAATAATCATGAAGAATTCATTTCAATCACATTACATCACCAGATTCCTCGGAAACAGGAAGACTTAAACATTGGTTATGAAGACTTACTCATGGAAAAGATACTTTTTCCATGTGCATGCGGAGTTTTCCAAACACTGTCTTTCTCCATGAAAGATATATTCATCAGATTTTATTAAACTGCCTGATGATGGAGTCTTGAGGTCTTCGAAAACTAGCAATTCAGAACTTCAAGAAATGTATTCTAAAGAATGTTTGTTCCGGTTTTACGTCACGGACTCCCTTTTCTATCAAGAGCTAGGACGGTTGCCTTCTTGCTAAGGACTTGTTTTGGCAGAAGTAATCGTTTCCCTGAGTGCATGCCCTTGCTAACCTCAAACCGTGACGGGGCGCGAACCCTCGACCTGACGCCTCGGAGTCGCTGCCGCTACCGATTGAGCCACGGTAACTACATGTATGCTAAAGAATAATATATGGAAAAGACGATGATTGACTAACTTGGAGATGCTTCTCTCTCGAATATTCAGTAGGGGTATTTGATGCATGGTTGTTTCTACAAGACCACTGTAATATTTTGCAGTCCTATTCGCTGCCGCTATATATATATATATATATATATATATATATATATATATATATATATATATATATATATATATATATATATATATATATATATATATATATATATATATATATATATATATATATATATATATATATATATATATATATATATATATATATATATATATATATATATATATATATATATATATATATATATATATATATATATATATATATATATATATATATATATATATATATATATATATATATATATATATATATATATATATATATATATATATATATATATATATATATATATATATATATATATATATATATATATATATATATATATATATATATATATATATATATATATATATATATATATATATATATATATATATATATATATATATATATATATATATATATATATATATATATATATATATATATATATATATATATATATATATATATATATATATATATATATATATATATATATATATATATATATATATATATATATATATATATATATATATATATATATATATATATATATATATATATATATATATATATATATATATATATATATATATATATATATATATATATATATATATATATATATATATATATATATATATATATATATATATATATATATATATATATATATATATATATATATATATATATATATATATATATATATATATATATATATATATATATATATATATATATATATATATATATATATATATATATATATATATATATATATATATATATATATATATATATATATATATATATATATATATATATATATATGTATATATATACATATATATATATATATATATATATATATATATATATATATATATATATATATATATATATATATATATATATATATATATATATATATATATATATATATATATATATATATATATATATATATATATATATATATATATATATATATATATATATATATATATATATATATATACATATATACATATATATATATACATATATACATATATATATATATATATATATATATATATATATATATATATATATATATAAATATATATATATATATATATATATATATATATATATATATATATATATATATATATATATATATCCAAGCAAGCACATTACATATGTGAAAACATGAATAATTTTTTTTTTACCCCGACCGAGACTCGAACCTAGGACTTATGATTACTAAGTCAAGGCGCTACCACTACACCACAGAAGGTTAAAAGGAATCAAACCTTATAGCTTATATCTGCTATACTTAGGAATGAACGCATTCTAACTCAATGCCACAATGTTCATATTACAGATTCCCCGACCTCACTCATGGCATCATTATAGCATTTAATTCAAGTCCCAATCTCATTCGGGCCATGAAATAACCAAGCAAGCACATTACATATGTGAAAACATGAATAATTTTTTTACCCCGACCTGGACTTAGTAATCATAAGTCCTAGGTTCGAGTCCCGGTCGGGGTAAAAATAAAGAATATTATTCATGTTATCACATATGTAATGTGCTTGCTTGGTTATGTCATGGCCCGATTGAGATTATGACTTGAATTAAATGCTATAATGAAGCCATGAGTGAGGTTGGGGAATCTGTAATATGAACATAGTGGCATTCAGTTAGAATGCGTTCATTCCTAAGTATAGCAGATATAAGCTATAAGGTTGGATTCCTTTTAACCTTCTGTGGTGTAGTGGTAGTGCCTTGACATAGTAATCATAAGTCCTAGGTTCGAGTTCCGGTCGGGGTAAAAAAATTATTCATGTTTTCACATATGTAATGTGCTTGCTTGGTTATTTCATGGCCCGAATGAGATTGGGACTTGAATTAAATGCTATAATGAAGCCACGAGTGAGGTTGAGGAATCTGTAATATGAACATAGTGGCATTCAGTTAGAATGCGTTCATTCCTAAGTATAGCAGATATAAGCTATAAGGTTGGATTCCTTTTAACCTTCTGTGGTGTAGTGGTAGCGCCTTGACTTAGTAATCATAAGGCCTAGGTTCGAGTCCCGGTCGGGGTAAAAAATTATTCATGTTTTCACATATGTAATGTACTTGCTTGGTGATTTCATGGCCCGAATGAGATTGGGACTTGAATTAAATGCTATAATGAAGCCACGAGTAAGGTTGGGGATTCTGTAATATGAACATAGTGGCATTCAGTTAGAATGCGTTCATTCCTAAGTATAGCAGATATAAGCTATAAGGCTGGATTCCTATTAACCTTCTGTAGTGTAGTGGTAGCGCCTTGACTTAGTAATCATAAGTCCTAGGTTCGAGTCCCAGTCGGGGTAAAAATATTATTCATGTTTTCACATGTGTAATGTACTTGCTTGGTTATTTCATGGCCCGAATGAGATTGGAACTTGAATTAAATGCTATAATGAAGCCACGAGTGAGGTTGGGGAATCTGTAATATGAACATAGTGGCATTCAGTTAGAATGCGTTCATTCCTGAGTATAGCAGATATAAGCTATAAGGTTGGATTCCTTTTAACCTTCTGTGGTGTAGTGGTAGCACCTTGACTTAGTAATCATAAGTCCTAGGTTCGAGTCCCGGTTGGGGTAAAAAAATAATTCATGTTTTCACATATGTAATGTGCTTGCTTGGTTATTTCATGGCCCGAATGAGATTGGGACTTGAATTAAATGCTATAATGAAGCCACGAGTGAGGTTGGGGAATCTGTAATATGAACATTGTGGCATTGAGTTAGAATGCGTTCATTCCTAAGCATAGCAGATATAAGCTATAAGGTTTGATTCCTTTAAACCTTCTGTGGTGTAGTGGTAGCGCCTTGACTTAGTAATCATAAGTCCTAGGTTTGAGTCTCGGTCGGGGTAAAAAAAAGATTATTACTGTTTTCACATATGTAATGTGCTTGCTTGGATATATATATATATATATATATATATATATATATATATATATATATATATATATATATATATATATATATATATATATATATATATATATATATATATATATATATATATATATATATATATATATATATATATATATATATATATATATATATATATATATATATATATATATATATATATATATATATACATATATATATATATATATATATATATATATATATATATATATATATATATATATATATATATATATACAGATATATATATATATATATATATATATATATATATATATATATATATATATATATATATATATATATATATATATATATATATATATATATATATATATATGTAATGTGCTTGCTTGGTTATTTCATGGCAAGAATAAGATTGGGACTTGAATTAAATGCTATAATGAAGCCACGAGTGAGGTTGGGGAATCTGTAATATGAACATAGTGGCATTCAGTTAGAATGCGTTCATTCCTAAGTATAGCAGATATAAGCTATAAGGTTGGATTCCTTTTAACCTTCTGTGGTGTAGTGGTAGCGCCTTGACTTAGTAATCATAAGTCCTAGGTTCGAGTCCCGGTCAGGGTAAAAAAAATTATTCATGTTTTCACATATGTATTGTGCTTGCTTGGTTATTTCACGGCCGAATGAGATTGGGACTTGAATTAAATGCTATAATGAAGCCACTAGTGAGGTTAGGGAAACCGTAATATGAGCATAGTGGCATTCAGTTAGAATGCATTCATTCCTAAGTGTAGCAGATATAAGCTATAAGGTTGGATTCCTTTTAACCTTCCGTGGTGTAGTGGTAGCACCTTGACTTAGTAATCATAAGTCCTAGGTTCGAGTCCCGGTCTGGGTAAAAAAATTATTCATGTTTTCACATATGTAATGTACTTGCTTGGTTATTTCATGGCCCGAATGAGATTGGAACTTGAATTACATGCTATAATGAAGCCACGAGTGAGGTTGGGGAATCTGTAATATGAACATAGTGGCATTCAGTTAGAATGCGTTCATTACTAAGTATAGCAGATATAAGCTATAAGGTTGGATTCCTTTTAACCTTCCGTGGTGTAGTGGTAGTGTCTTGACTTAGTAATCATAAGTCCTAGATTCGAGTCCCGGTCGGGTTAAAAAATAATTCATGTTTTCACATATGTAATGTACTTGCTTGGTTATTTCATGGCCCGAATGAGATTGGGACTTGAATTAAATGCTATAATGAAGCCACAAGTGAGGTTGGGGAATCTGTAATATGAACATAGTGGCATTCAGTTAGAATGCATTCATTCCTAAGTATAGCAGATATAAGCTATAAGGTTGGATTCCTTTTAACCTTCTGTGGTGTAGTGGTAGCGCCTTGACTTAGTAATCATAAGTCCTAGGTTCGAGTCCCGGTCAGGATAAAAAAAATTATTCATGTTTTCACATATGTAATGTGCTTGCTTGGTTATTTCACTTCCCGAATGAGATTGGGACTTGAATTAAATGCTATAATGAAGCCACTAGTGAGGTTGGGGAATCCGTAATATGAACATACTGGCATTCAGTTAGAATGCATTCATTCCTAAGTATAGCAGATATAAGCTATAAGGTTGGATTCCTTTTAACCTTCTGTGGTGTAGTGGTAGCGCCTTGACTTAGTAATCATAAGTCCTAGGTTCGAGTCCCGCTCGGGGTAAAAAAATTATTCATGTTTTTACATATTTAATGTGCTTGCTTGGTTATTTCACGGCCCGAATGAGATTGGGACTTGAATTAAATGCTATAATGAAGCCACGAGTGAGGTTGGGGAATCTGTAATATGAATATAGTGGCATTCAGTTAGAATGCGTTCATTCCTAAGTATAGCAGATATAAGCTATAAGGTTGGATTTCTTTTAACCTTCTGTGGTGTAGTGGTAGCGCCTTGACTTAGTAATCATAAGTCCTAGGTTCGAGTCCCGGTCAGGGTAAAAAGATTATTCATATATATATATATATATATATATATATATATATATATATATATATATATATATATATATATATATATATATATATATATATATATATATATATATATATATATATATATATATATATATATATATATATATATATATATATATATATATATATATATATATATATATATATATATATATATATATATATATATATATATATATATATATATATATATATATATATATATATATATATATATATATATATATATATATATATATATATATATATATATATATATATATATATATATATATATATATATATATATATATATATATATATATATATATATATATATATATATATATATATATATATATATATATATATATATATATATATATATATATATATATATATATATATATATATATATATATATATATATATATATATATATATATATATATATTTAAATACATATATATATATATATATATATATATATATATATATATATATATATATATATATATATATATATATATATATATATATATATATATATATATATATATATATAAATACATATATATATATATATATATATATATATATATATATATATATATATATATATATATATATATATATATATATATATATATATATATATATATATATATATATATATATATATATATATATATATATATATATATATATATATATATATATATATATATATATATATATATATATATATATATATATGTATATATATACATATATATATATATATATATATATATATATATATATATATATATATATATATATATATATATATATATATATATATATATATATATATATATATATATATATATATATATATATATATATATATATATATATATATATATATATATATATATATATATATATATATATATATATATATATATATATATATATATATATATATATATATATATATATATATATATATATATATATATATATATATATATATATATATATATATATATATATATATATATATATATATATATATATATATATATATATATATATATATATATATATATATATATATATATATATATATATATATATATATATATATATATATATATATATATATATATATATATATATATATATATATATATATATATATATATATATATATATATATATATATATATATATATATATATATATATATATATATATATATATATATATATATATATATATATATATATATATATATATATATATATATATATATATATATATATATATATATATATATATATATATATATATATGCATATGTATGATGTTATTTCACGACATGAGACACATGAATTTAGTAAATGTTCATGGGTATGGCTACTTGAGGAAACTGAAAGAAATTTATGAGCTCTTTGGAACATTGTACTTTAAAGTGTAGTACTTATTTTCAGAAGAATCTGATTTATACAAATTTGTTTGTTGGGTAGATCTCCACCCAAGGATGTGGGGAACGAGTCATGGAGGACCCGTAGGTGAATAATTCTTGTCGTTGTGAGAGGACAGGTTTGTATGTGTTGTTGGATACGGTGAGGCTAATTTATATCTCGGTGGTGCTTGCTGGCTAATTGTGCCCAGCAGGGTACCCATTTGATACATGGCCACTCTTAGTGTATTTATGGCTACTAAGAGAGCATCAGGAATTTGACAGGAGGTGGTTGTGGCTCTGGACATCTGCCTTTTTATGAGAAGGCTTCACATTCCATGATGTAATGCAGGAGAGGCCTTGATGTTCTTCTTGGCAGAAAGTTTACTCTTTGATAGTGTTATCTTTGACTTCCCAGGTGCATTTGTACCCCAGTCTCATTCTATAGATATTGACTGCGGTACTTCTATGAAGTGCCAGGTGTAGAGGCTGATCCAGTGTTTGTGCACTGGCTATGTCTTTGTCGATGACGGTTTATGAGTTTCCTTGTGACTTTGGTTTGATCTGGAGGATGCTGGGTGTAAGAGATATTTGAATCTCTGTCCGCAAGGAGGCTTGTTTGGCTGCATGGTCTGCTTCTTCGTTTCCTCTGATACTGGCATGGCTGGGGATTCAGGCAAGGATGAGAGCTTTGCCAGTGTTTATGACCCTGTAGTAGTGGTGGAGTATATATGTGATGATTCTCATATTGTCTCTCAGGGGCGTTTTCTGAATGGCTTGAGTCTGTGAGAATGAGGGTATGGTCTGCTTCTTGAAGAGTTATGTGATGCAGGGCTTTAGCGATGGCAACTAACTCAGTTTGTGGTGAGGAGCAGGAATTAGACAGTCTCCAGGACTCCTCATGTACTTCTGTGATGAAGGTGCAGCTGAGGCTCCAGTCTCTTGATTAACTAAGCCATATTGTAGATAGTCAGGGAATTGGGTCTGATCCAATTCTGTATTTAATCGATGTGTATATCCTTGAGGACTATTGGGTTGACCGAGCTCTTTGGAATGTGTGGAAGTTCAGTCTTGATGTTGAGCAGGCGGTCGTTCCATGGTGGAGGGCATCTGTAGTGTGGATGGGGAGTGTTCAGGTTCCTAGCTTGGATGTTTCTCACTACACCTAAGGCTGGTAGTTCAGTGCTGACCTTTGTTACCCAGGTCCTCTTAGGAAGGTCAGGATGTTGATTTAGATCGAGGTTGAAGTCCTTGCTGGCAATGCAGGGGTGTTGTGCTTCAGTGGTTCTGGGTATGATAGAGGTCATTCTCTGCACGTGTCTGTGATGCAAAGAAAGGAGGTTACTTTCCAGCAGGAGGTTTATTATCTTTGTCCAGATGGGGGCTCCTAGCATAATTCGCATTGTGTTTTTTTGTATGACCTCAATTTTTGTCCATTGAGGTTCTGAGAGAAGCCAAAGGGCAGGACAAGTATAGTCCACGAGCCTTCGTAAAGCTTGTACATAAAAAGTTCTGAGGATACTACTTTTGGCACTGTTGTAGATTCCAAACAGGTGCAGTAGAACAGACTGGTGCATTTTGGACCTGTCACGTAGGATTTGGATCTTGGGTCCAAAAAAGAGTGTACTGTCCATGTAAACACCCAAATACTGGTGCCGGTTGACCCAGTCAAGAGGGTTATTATTAATGACCAGTTTTTTTCTGGTTTTCGCTGGTGGATGCCAAGTGCTTTTGTTTTGAGGTCCTTTATCATGAGCCCAAGGGTGATAGAGCTGTTGTGAATCTTTGTTAGGTTTCTTTGGGCAAGGTCAAAGGCATCATGACCTCTGGCCACCAGGGCAAAATTATTGGTGTATTTGCAGATTATGGTCTTGGGTGACAGCTTGATGTCCATGATTTTTTCCATCAGGCAGTTGAAGAGGAAGGGACTCAGGATGCCATCTTGAAGAGTCCCATTCTCCAGTTGCTTGAAGGTTGAGTAGTGTCCCTGTACTTTCACTTGAGCACTGCAGTCCAGTACACTCATCTTGATCCAGAAGAGAAGATTACCTTTGACTTGTTTGTCGATAAGTGCATGAGTACGGCAGGTACATAATCCAGCTCAAAGCCTTTCTCTAGGTTCAGGAAGATGATGATCCCTTTTTTGTTATTCAAGAATGAGAGCATGGATGCTGTACATTCAGTTACTCCTATTCCTGGTTGATAGGCGAACATGTTGTGGAAGGGTGGGCATTTCCAGCAGAGTCGGTTTAGCACCATCTTCTCAGCTGTCTTGCTCAGACAGCTCAAAAGAGATATTGGATGTGGGATATTTGGAATTTTTGGTTTTGGAATGGGCTGGATATCTGCCCTGTTCCACGAAGCTGGTCTCACTCTTTGAGTCCGTGTGGTGTTGATTAGCGAAAGCAGTGCAACTTCCCCCCTGGGGTCCGAGGTTTTGGATCATGGAATATGTGATCCTATCTGCCCCTGGAGCTGTGTTCTTCGAGCTTTTACTCACTCTTCTCAGTTTGGTGAGGGTGAAGGGGATGTTGGTGGAGTCTTCGGTGTTGCAGGCTTATCCAATTTCTTCCCATCTTTTGGGTAGAGAGGGAGTTGCTTGGAATTGGCTTTCTCTGAAAATTCAAGAGAGAGGTCTTCTGCTTCTGCACTGGGGTCTCTGTGAGGGATGGTCTTTGGTGTTCCTTTTTCAATGAAGTTAATCTTTTTCCACATTTTGCCCACTGTTGTGTGAGCAGCAAGAGTAGAGCATCATTTGAGCCATTTTTTTCCTTTAATCTCCTTGATTTTTTCATGGACATGTTCTGGAGAAGATGATAAGAGTCTTCGGTTGAACAGATTTTGTGAGTTCTCCTGGCGACACTGAGCCAGTGATTGAGCTCCTTCACTTTGTCACAGTAGTACCATCTGTCTCGGTGGTTGAAGTGTCCTTGCTTGCAGAGGGGGAATGGAGAGGTCAGCTGTATCTTGTATGGCACTGAATTGGTCTGCCTCCGCCTGGTCAATGTACTCCGGGAGGGTGTATGTGGTGCATCAATTGGCGATGTGTTGCTCAAAGTCGTTCCAGTTAGCTCTTCTAAAGTTCCATCGAGGAGGAAGGGCTGGGATTTGGAAGGCATCTGGAATTATCAGCTTGAGATATACACCGTAGTGGTTCCTTGTGATGTGGGGGTGCACTCTCCATTTAGCGTCATGCTTAAGAGAGTCAGAGATGAAGGTAAGGTTCAAAATACCTCCTTTGTCGTGGGTTGGCTCATGGTCATTCAGGATGATTATATCATCATAATCATTTAGCAGGCGACTATGTCTGCCTGCTCTGCAGGTAGGATCAGAGTTGAGCCAGGGGTGGTGAGGGTTGAAAGCCCCACCTATGAGCAGGTCATTGTGGCTGTCTCTTCAGAAGAGAGTGGTCAAGTAAAGTTCAGACTCTTGATCACTGTATATATCGTATTGGGTGATGATGCTGTTGTGAAGCTTTATTTTGACAGCCTGGACTTTTACTTCTTTCCACAGTTCGCTGGCTGCATGACTTCTTTGGTTAGGATGTTCCTCTTGATGAAGTGGCACTGCCTCTATTTTCTCCTGGTTTCCAGTGATGATAGAAGCCCTGGTATCTGAATACTTTTAGGATGTTGTTCTCCGTATACAGAGTCTCCTATAACATGATTATATCAATCTTTTCGGCTTGGGCAATGCACTCAAGCTGTTGGATTTTCTTCCTCAGTCCTTGCGCTTTCCAGTGGAGGATCGTGATATATGGCATCTTAATATTTAAGATGAGGAAGAGGATTAGGTGACAGGTTGTTGAAGCTTTGCATGGGCCTTTTTGGTCAGTACTTCTGCTATGACTGCATGGCTCATTTCTGCAATTTGGTTGAAGGTGTTCCTGGTGGTGGGGTCCATGTCCTTTAGGAGGGTGTGTATTGCTGCTGTAATGGCATGTGAAATAAGGTGTTTTAGGTCAGTTAAGATATAAAGGGGTTGAGGTGTAGATTCTGGTGAGGTTCAGGGTGTGGAGGGTGCTTGTGATGGAAGGAGTTTTGGAGGGGCACTGGGGTGGTTTTCTGAGTCTGGGGTCTCTGGAAGGGGCAGGGGGGTTGGTTGAGCAGGTGGGGTGAGGCCGAGGGGAAGCAGGGGACTGGGTAGGTGCTTGGGCTGGAGTAGGGGACTGGGTTGGAGCAGGAGTCTGGGCTGGAGCATCTGAGGAGGTGGAGGAGGAGTCAGGTTAGGAGGAGTGCCAGGGGTTGGATGTCAGGGAAGGGGCACGAGTGAAGGTGAAGGTATTTTGGGAAGGATTAGCAGCAGTGACTGGAGTCCTCGCAGAGATCCTCTTCATTCTCTCAGGGCAGCAGCTGCTCCAGACATGATGATTCCCTCAGCAGTTGAGGCATCTGGCTGTTGTCTCCTGTTTTCCTTTAAATGTCGACAGGCATTCTTCAGTGTCGTGTGCTCTGCTGCCAACAGCACACTTGGCGTTGTACGGACATAAGTTTTTGTGGTGTCCAAACCTTTGACACCTGAAACACCTCAGGGGCTTGGTGTTGTACTCCCTCAACCTGAAAGTGCCCCACATGCCCAGGTTGACCTCTGCTGGGGGTGGCCAATGGATGTTGACTTGTTCCTGCCTAGTGGGAGCTGTCTTTCCTTCAACCTTAGTTGTGCAGCGGCTGGCTGTGGCGTTGTAGCTCTTTTCAAGGTGAGGTCAGTAGATGGGGGTTATTGGGAAATTCTGAAGAATGAATTTCCTCATTTTTTTTGTGCAGAAGAGAGTTCAGTTAGGTTAGGGACTTGAAGAGAGAGTAATTTTCCGACAGCAGCAGCTGAGATGGGATATACAATAACATTCCCTTGCAGGTTAAGTTTAATTTTACAACCAAACTTGGTTAGTTTTTCCTCCAGCACCGTTAATAGTCCATTAGTTCTATAAAATTTGACTACCAAGGGGTTGGAATGAATCCCAGTGTTTTTTAGTTAGTTTGAACCTTAAAGTGTGTGGATTTAGGTGATGGACATCTAAGGTTCCAAGTTAAGTACCATATCAGCCAACATCTTTGAAAACGATAATCGGTTTCAAGCAGATTTTGAACTTGCCACTTATTGAGCCATAACTTATTACTGGTTGATCACACAGAAATTTCTCACCAATTAAATGTTGTTTAAAATGACGATTTGCATATGTTGAAGTACTTATTGTTAATCTTTTAGATACAAATATTGACATATAGGCAAGGTCTTGGCAAAATGCACACACTTTATTTCACATTTTTCAGCATTTATATAATATAAATAAACATAGATTGCAACTTTTGAAATTAGTGACCCAAATTGACATGTTGTAACGCACAATGTGATACATGATCAGTGGAAAGTAATCTTAAAATGTTCTAAAACGACATATATAGTGCCATATTGGAGACCATCTTTATAAACAAATGATACAATAATATATTTAATAACAAAGAGCAACATGAATAATAATAACAATAACAATAATAATGATAATAGTAAAGTCATACCGCCTATAGAGACAAACATTTCAAAAAGTAAATAAAAAAATGAATAATAATAAAATAAAAAAAATAAATACACAATAAAAAACTACAATATGGTTGGGGGATTGTCTTATGGAATGAATTCGTAGAGGCTATGCTTCAGAAGAATTTTTTCAACTATGTCAGGGGTCTAATGCCCCCTAGAAAAATTAAGTTTGTCCTTCATATCAGTGAGGGAAGATTCCACAAATTTTCGTGGAATTGACAAGTGCTTTTGAATAACATAGTTGCACCGCTCCAAATCAATAATTTGCTTTTGTTCATTGATGTGTGTAAAAATTGTGCCGAATTTTCTTGATAATATCTAACTGCCCTCTTGTGTGCAGAGACAATCTGGGCTAGAGAACGACCTGCCTGTCCTATGTA
>JAXCGZ010019321.1:10000-37500 GCA_037179515.1 Halocaridina rubra | reverse complement strand
CAATTCCCAATCTCATTCGGGCCATGAAATTTCCAAATAAGCACATTACATATGTGAAAACATGAATAATTTTTTTTTTTACCCCGACCGGGACTCGAACCTAGGACTTATGATTACTAAGTCAAGGCGCTACCACTACACCACAGAAGGTTAAAAGGAATCCAACCTTATAGCTTATATCTGCTATACTTAGGAATGAACGCATTCTAACTGAATGCCACTATGTTCATATTACAGATTCCCCAACCTCACTCGTGGCTTCATTTTAGCATTTAATTCAATTCCCAATCTCATTCGGGCCATGAAATTTCCAAATAAGCACATTACATATGTGAAAACATGAATAATTTTTTTACCCCGACCGGGACTCGAACCTAGGACTTATGATTACTAAGTCAAGGCGCTACCACTACACCACAGAAGGTTAAAAGGAATCCAACCTTATAGCTTATATCTGCTATACTTAGGAATGAACGCATTCTAACTGAATGCCACTATGTTCATATTACAGATTCCCCAACCTCACTCGTGGCTTCATTTTAGCATTTAATTCAATTCCCAATCTCATTCGGGCCATGAAATTTCCAAATAAGCACATTACATATGTGAAAACATGAATAATTTTTTTACCCCGACCGGGACTCGAACCTAGGACTTATTATTACTAAGTCAAGGCGCTACCACTACACCACAGACGGTTAAAAGGAAGCAGATGTGTGTCACAGAGTGAATGAAGTATGTAAAGTGATGGGTGCATTGAAAGGAGTTATGAAGAATAGCGGGTTGGAAATGAATGTTACGAAAGTTTTGTATGAGGAAGTGGTTGTGCCAACTGTGATGTATGGATCAGAGTTATGGGGTATGAAAGTATGTGAGAGACAGAAACTAAATGTGTTTGAGATGAAATACCTGAGGAGTATGATTGGAGTATCTCGGTTAGAATCGGGTTAGGAATGAAGAGTTGAGAGCAAGAGTTTGTGTTAGAAGAGAATTTGCAGCCAGAGTAGATATGAATGTTCTGAGATGGTTTGGCCATTTGGAAAGGATGGATGATGAAAGACTGCTGAAAAAGGTGATGAATGCGAGAGTTGATGGGAGAAATTGTAGAGGGAGGTCTAGGTCTGGGTGGATGGATGGAGTAAGGAGAGCCCTGAATGATAGGAGGATGGATGTGAGGGAAGCAAGTGAACATGCTAGGAATAGGAATGAGTGGCGAGCGATTGTGACGCAGCTATGATGGGCATCTGCTGTTACCACGGGGCTGCATCTTACAGAGGTAGGCCTGTGGTAGGGGCAGTTGGGTAGTTGCCATTTATGAAGCGACACAGGTTGTGGAAGAGCCGGGAGGATGGGCTGTGGCACTCCAGCAGTGCCATCTGAACAGTTGCTAGCTCCCTCGTCATTGCCCACAGAGCAAAGTAAGCCCCTTATTGTTTTCTTTTTTTAATGTTGGCTACCCCCCAATCAAGGGGGAAACAGCTAAGTTAGATAAAAAAATAATACTATTATTATTATTATTATTATTATTATTATTATTATTATTATTATTATTATTATTATTATTATTATTATTATTATTATTATTATTATTATTATTATTATTATTATCATTATTATTACTATTTTTATTATTATTATTATTATTATTATTATTATTAATATTATTATTATTATTATTATTATTATTATTATTATTATTATTATTATTATTATTTTATTATTATTATTATTTTTCATTATTACTATTATTATTATTATTAATATTTATATCATTATTATTATTATTATTATTATTATTATTATTATTATTATTATTATTATTATTATTCTAGTTATTATTATTATTATTATTATTATTATTATTATTATTATTATTATTATTATTATTATTATTACTATTATTATCATTATTTTTATAATCTAAAAATAAGAATGCTACCAGAAATGCTAACATTAGTAACAACAATAACAACCAATACAATGATAATTATAATAATAATAATAATAAAAATAATAATAATAATAATAATAATAATAATAATAATAATAATAATAATAATAATAATATAATAATAATAATAATAATAATAATAATAATAACAATAATCATAATCATAATAATAATAATAATAACAACAACAACAACAAAAATAACAATACCAATGCTAATACTAACACTAATACTAATACTTATAATAATAATAACGATAATGATAATAATAATAATAATAATAATAATAATAATAATAATAATAATAATAATAATAATAATAATAATAATAATAATAATGATAATAATAATAATAATAATAATAATAATAATAATAATAATAATAATAATAATAATAATAATAATAATAATAATAATAATAATAATAATAATAATAATAATAATAATAATAATAATAATAGCAAAAGAAACAGCAACAAAAATGAAAATAAAAATAATAATGATAATAGTAATGAAAAATTGTGATTACACAGGTATATTTAGACATAAAATATAGATTGCTGAATAAGAATAATACAAAATTCATTTAAAAATATAAGGTATATAATAAGTGGGTGATCCCGGTGGGTTACGGATGATAGGTTTGGTAGAGGGTGAGTCTGTTGGATTTGAAGCCTTGAGGCATTCGATGGAGAACCAATCAGGTAGACCTTGGATAGATCATTAATAGGCCTTTTCTACTATGCTGGAGTAATTGGTATTGTTAGAGCATAGGTACAGCATCTTGGGGTGAAAGTTTTGGGGCTTGGTATGAATTTACCTATCCTGGCTCGCAATTCAGCTGATGAGTTCGCATGCAAAGGAAAATCCTCCACAACATGGCCGCCAAGTTGTAGAGATACATCTGGCCATTAAGGTGGCATTAAGGGTGTAGTATGAACATTTCACAATTCAATTTCTTTATCAGTCATAGACAGTGTTGTGGAGGAGTGTGGCTCCAAGTAACCAGAAGTTTATTGCCAGCATTCATGAGGAGGTGATAGTTATAAGAGAGTGCGATCAGAAGGAATGCTTTTAATTGGTGAGGATGAAGTCCAATGAATACTGTATCCTGACAAGGGAGAGTTGAAGTGGTTTGAGACCTTGAGTGTTGATGGTGTTGCTAGATGCAACAGCAAGTTTTATCTCGGCTTCCTGTTGGTGATGACGTTCTGCACCTTAGGCAGGGAATATGGAGTTGCAGGTGCCCTTTTTGACGAGGAACTGTGGACTGGAGATATCATTCCTGATGCAGAATCTGGTGTTACTGTGACTGGAAGACGAGGGGAGAAGGGTGGGGGCCATTGTAGGTACTGGTAACCTCTTGGCATGCTTTTTGGGTAAGTGTCAGTTTGGTGACAATTTCTGGAATTATTGCGTTGTGTTGGCGTCACTGCTGGGTCCAATGATAACGTTAGTCTTTTCAGGGGATGTTATTGGTGGCAGGTTCAGGTGAGGCAGTGTATGTTGCTTGAGCTGTATTCGCATTTAGTAGGGCATTGGCTATTTAGACGAGGGCGTCAGTATCCATTTCGTTGGTGTAGAGAAGGCTGGCTTTATCTGGCGTCATCAGGAGCAAGAGCCAGAGATTCTTTAGCATGTCAGTGAAGCATCTGTAGTAAGGTGAGCTATGGTTTCATTCAAGGCAGTGCTAGATGCTTGTTCTGCAGAGGCTGTGTGCTGAGGACTGTGGAAGGTGTGAACTTTGGAAGTGGTATGCTCGCAATTTGGTGGAAACGGTCTAGTCCCCTTGGCCCTTCCTCCAGTCCAAAATTTAGAGGAAGACGTCTATGGACGTGGCTTCAAGGACGTGACCTGCCTTTCTGGTCTCACAGGGGATCTTTCAGATGCGGAACTGGATTTCTGAGCCACAGATACATAGCCAAGGCATCCACCATGGATAGAGGTGGCAGCCTGAAGGGCAGGGAGGCCTGTACGGGTTCATTGGTCATTATCTTGGAAGGTGAATTGGTGACTAAGTAGACAATGTAGAAAAGCAAGATGAGGCAGCATGGAAAGATGAGGTAATACAGCGATGCGTCACTCCAGGGAAAACCAGTGTTTGAGTCAGTAGTGCTGATGAGGAAAACGGGAGAGGGCGCACCATGAAGAAGTCTTTATATCTTAAATACATGAGTGTGTATATAGCATATGAGAACAGAAAAGTAATGGGCCCAAAGGGCATTCCAGCTTTACTGGAAACATTTTCAACAGACCAAGAGAAAAAGGAGAAAGTGTAGCATTTGCATATCAAGGTTCTGAGGAATGTAAAAAAAAAATAATTAAAACATGCATCAGTGGAGTTGAGGCTTCCAAAATCAACTATGTACAAGATTCTAAGGAGAAAGCTCCACATTAAAGCGTTCAAAATTTAAGAGCATTAAGTACTGAAATATAAGCATCATGAAAGAATAACTCTCTGTCATGAGTTCAATAAAAAAAACTTAACATCGATGTTTCATTTTAGAATTTTTTTTTATGAGTGTGACACCGGGACAGGCAAAATATGCCCTCATCAATAAAGGCCCGGGCATGAGCGAACACCAAGATGAAGGAAAAGAAAAAGGATAAGAACAAGGCAGAGATGAGGTAATATAACAAAATGTAAAACGACATACAGAAAGAATAGTAAAAGTGCAGAGGACTTAGAGATATGGAGGCTTAGGCCATGAGATGATGATAGATCCGCTTTTTGAAGGAAGATAGTTCATAAGAATTAGGAAAGACAGAAGGAGGAAGAGTCACTGAGTCTGGAGGTAGATGGGAAGAAGCAGTCGCTGCACCGACCAGTCCGTGAGCTACAAATCTCCACACAGTACTTGTAAGTTCAGGATGCTTGGCGAGTGTTATGCTGCCTCGGCAGTGGGGGAGGGATGTAACTCACCAACTCATCAGAGCAGAATGGAAGCATAAGCAATAGAAAAGAGAAAGGAATGATACCTTACGACGAAGAGAGAGAGATTCCAAATTAGAAGTCAAAGAAGGATCATTAATGAGTCTGACTGCCTTAGATTCAACCCTATCAAGGAGATAAGGCAAAACACCCAAGATGTGAGAGCAGTATTCTAAACAGGGATGGAAAAGACCTTTATAGATCTTAAGTAACTGTAAATAGGAAATATAATGACGAAAACGAAACAGAATTCCTAATTCTTTTGGATGAAGATTTAGAAATTTGGATTATGTGATTTCTCCAAAACAAGTTAGAGGCTATTGGATTCATAATATGTTGATAAAATTAATATTATAAATTTCGTTAGTTTCGAAGACAATAGTGTTATCAGGAGGAAAAGAAGATAAAGAGATAGCCAGAAACTGTGTCTTGGAGGTATTGAATTTAACAAAATTTTGAGTGCCCCACTCAGATACCCTCTTCGAATTGGAGATGAGAGTAGAAGAAAAAGTGATACAAGACTATTTATGAGTACCAGAGGAAGGTTGTGAAGAAAAGGCAGAGGAAAAGTGAATGGTAGAATCATCAGGAAATGCATGAAGTAGAGAGGAATATGGGGTTTTCAGAAAATTATTGATCAAGAGAAGGAACAGAGTAGATGAAAGAACATAGCTCTGTGGAACACCACTGGTAACAGAGAAGTGGCTAGATGTCGCACCATCAACAACTACAGATAAAAACGGTCAGAAAAAAAACTGTAATTCAAAGAATAGAGAGAAGGGGTAAAGCCAAAGGCAGGGATATTGGCCAACAGAACTTTGTGCCAGACTTTATCAAGCCTTAGAGATATCAAGAGCGACAGCAAAGGATTCCCCATAGTTCCTCAGAAAAGATGACCATACATGAGTAAGATTGGACAGGAGGACACCAGTGAATTCTACCTTCAGGAAGCCGCTCTGGTGATCGGAGAAAAGCGAGTTAGAACAAGGCATTTCAAGAAATGATCAGTAAGCAAAGTTTCAAAAACTTTAGAAATAAAGGAGGTTAGGGCAATAGGTCGGTAGTTTGAAGGAATAGAGTGGTCACCCTTCTTAGGAATAGGTAGAACTAGATAATGCAGCCAATATAAAGGATAGATACTGTTTGACAGAACGAAGCAGAAAAGAAGGCAAAGCACATGAGCCAGTTCAGCTGCAAACTACTTAAGGAACCTTTGCAAGGATACCATCGGGACGAGATGCCTTGTTCATTTTTAGTGAGCGAGGAACTTTTTGAACTTTGCTTGAAGAAAGGATAAGGGTGGGCTTAAGGTTAGAGAGTGGTAAAGTTTGAGTGACAGGTGTGCTGGAATCGTTTATAGAAGAGTTGGCAGAAAAATGAGAGCCAAAAATAATGGTTTTGTCAGTGGGAGAGCAAGCTATAGAACCATAAGAACGAATGAGAGGAGGAAAGCTTGAGTTACAGAAGTTAGTGGAGAGGTTTTTGGCTAAGGACCATAAGCATTTGTCAGTGGGAGAGGAGTTAAGGTCATCAACTTTCCTTCTTGTAATGGAAGCTATAGACAATCGAATCTTAGCAGTACAGTGATTCCTAGCTGCTATAAAAGCAGAGTGAGCAAAATCGGAGGGAGAGGCTTGGTAAGATCGGTGTGCCCATTTCCAGGTCTGGATTGACATGGAACTGGCACAGTCAAGCCAAGGTTTAGGGGAAGAGAAAGTTTTCATAGATGAGGGGCTGTACGCTTCCATGCCCGTGGTCATGATATCGGCAACTTTTAGGGCTACCTGATTAGGGTTGCGGGAAAGAAAGCAGTAGTCATCCCATGGGAAGTCAAAGAGGAAGTTATGCAAATTATCATGTTGGTACCCCCAAAGTGCCAAAGGCAGTGCTGAGTAGGAGAGATTGGTGGAGGGGGAGCAAAAATGGAGGCAATTGAGATCACAGAGTGGTCAGGTTTACCAAGAGGGGAAAGCACTGAATTAGGGTAGTTTGAAATATTAGACATAAGAAATAGGTCAAGAATGTTTGCTGCATGTTCGTGTCGATCAGGAACACAAGTATGATATTTGATCATTTGCTCCAGAACGTGAGTAATAGAGAAAACAAGGGCTTCATTTCCTCCTACATCAATGCATGAAGAATTAAGCCACTCACTGTGGTGTAAATTGATGTCTCCAACGTAGAGAAATTAGGCATGTGGGTGAAAAGTTAGCAAGGACTAATGGCACGAGGACAGATAATCAAGATAGACGCCAACTTGGTGGAGTTTGGAGAATAGTGGCCAAAGCAAAGGAATATAGTGGTAAAGGAGAGATAGATTTTTAACCAGAAAACATCAAAGTCAGGAGATTCAAGGTCCATGATCCTTGCAATAGGAGTGTTAGCATTGCTGTAGGTACAGACTCCACCTTCAGTCGTTGAAAAACTACAACTGAATATATTAGGATTCAACTAGGACTGGTCAAGACAGTTCTAGGTTGAGTCTTCCTTCTGGAAGGTTCTTTCCTCATGCTTACATCTACACTGAGTATTATGGCATATTCATTACACATCTCTTGCTATTCCATTACATTTGACAAGTCACAAAATTCCCCACATCTGTCTCTTTTTCTTTCTTTTTTCCTCATTTGTTATTATTTATGGAAAGTCCACTGCTAATGGCCCACAGTATCCAGCATAGAGGGGTGCGAAGAATCTCCGGGGATCGTGTTGACTCCGCTATTGGCTTGAGGGCAGACACGCCTGGTGGTAGTAATGATTTTGCCCTTAACCTTGCATCTCTCAATAGATCTGCTTCTTTCACTATTCACTATTCTAACATCCGTTGGCTGAACTCTAATCATTCGTCTGTGGAACAGCACTTGGGCACTTTCCTCCCTAACCTTCTCCTCCTATCTGAAACCCAGCTGTCTAAATATGCTTCCACTGACCAATTTCAAATCTCTCACTATAATCTGTATACTCGTTTTCGTTCTAAAGGTGGGGTCTGTGCCTACTGCAATATTAACACTCCTACTGCGAGCTCATGGATCTTGTATCTCCCGACTTTGATGTTCTCTTGCTAAAAGTCTATCTCTCGACTACCACTATCTTCCTTTTCTTCTGCTACTGTTCTCCAAACTCCACCAAGTTTGTGTCTTTTTTTGAATATCTGTCCTCATGCCATGAGTCCTTGCTGTCTTCTCACCCACATGCCGAAGTTCTCAACTTTGGAGACTTCAATGTACACCACAGTGAGTGGTTTCATTCTTCTCACACATATGTGGGAGGAAGCGAGGCCCTTGCTTTCTCTATTATTCACGTTCTGGAGCAAATTATCAAACATCCTACTCGCGTTCCTGATCGTCACGTATATGCTGCAAACACTCTTGATCTATTTTTTACTTCTAAACCTTTAAACTACTCTTATTCTGTGCTTTTCCCTCTTGGTAAATTTGACCACTCTATGATCTCAGTCTCTTCCATTTTCGCTCCCCCACCACCAATCCCTCCTACTCAGCACCACCTTTGGCACTACAAGCGTACCAACATGAAAATTTGTGTAACTTTCTCTCTGACTTCCCATGGGATGAATACTGCTCTCGGTTCCGCAACCCTGATCAGGTAGCTCTAAAAGTTGCCAAGATCTTGACCGCGGGAATGGAGGCGTACATCCCCTCTTCTACAAAAACATTCTCTCTCCCTAAACCTTGATTTGACCGTGCCTGCTCCATGGCTATCCAGGCTAGAAATCGGGCTCCCCAATCTTCCCAAGCCTCTCCTTCCGATTTAGCTTGCTCTGCTTTTATTATGGCTAGGAATCGCTGTACTGCTCAGATTTGAAGGTCTAAGGCTTCCTTTATAAGAAGGAAAGTTGATGACCTTAACTCCTCTCCCATTGACAAGTGCCTCTGGTCCTTAGCCAAAAACCTCTCCAAAAACTTCTGTAACTCAAGCTTTACCCTTCTCATTCACTCTGATGGCTCTATAGCTTGCTCTCCCACTGATAAAGCGACTCTCTTTGGCTCTCATTTTTCTGCCAACTCTTCTATCAACGATTCCAGTGCACCTGTTCCTCAGTCTTTACCCCTCTCTAACCCTATGCCCTCCCTTATCCTTTCTTCATGCACTGTTCATAAGGATCTTCGCTCGCTAAAGACCTACAAGGCATCTGGTCCCGATGGTATCCCTGCAAGGTTCCATAAGGAGTTTGCAGATGAACTGGCTCCTGTGCTTTGCCGTCTTTTTCACCTCATTCTGTCAACCAGTACCTATCCTTCATCTTGGAAGCATTCTGTAGTTCAACCTGTTCCTAAGAAGGGTGACTGCTCTATTCCTTCTAACTACCAACCTATTGACCTAACCTCCTCTATTGCTAAAGTTTTTGAATCTTTGCTCAATTCTCACTTCTTGAAACCCCTTGAATCTAACACACTTATCTCCGATCACCAGTACGGCTTCCACAAGGCATGATCCACTGATGATCTCCTGTCCTATCTTACACATGTATGGTCATCTTCTCTGAGGAACTATGGGGAATCCTTTGTCTTCCCCCTTGATATCTCTAAGGCTTCCGACAGAGTCAGGCACAAGGCTCTATTGGCCAAACTCCCTGCCTATGGCTTTACCCCTTCTTTCTGTTTTCTGATTTCAAGTTTTCTTACTGACCGTTTTATATCTGTAGTTGTTGATGGCACAACATATAGCCCTTTCTCTATTACCAGTGGTGTTCCACAGGGCTCTGTTCTTTCACCAACTCTGTTCCTTCTCTTTATCAAAGATCTTCTACAATCCCCATCTTCCTCTCCTCTTCATGCCTTTATGATGATTCTACCCTTCACTTTTCCTCTGCCTTTTCTTTACAACCTTCATCTGCTACTCGTAATCAATCTCGTATCACTCTTTCTTCTACTCTTAACTCCGATACAAAATTTAGTTAAATTCAATGCCTCCAAGACACAGTTTCTGGCTATCTCTTTATCTTCTTCATCTCCTGATAACCCCATTGTCCTCGAAACTAATGAAATTTACCCTCTTAACTCTATCAACATATTAGGAATCCATATAGCCTCTAACTTGTCTTCGAGGAATCACAAAATCCAAATTTCTAAATCTTCATCCAAAAAATTAGGGGTTTTGTTTGGTTTTCATCATTATTTTTCCTCTTTGCAGTTACTTTAAATTTACAAAGGTCTTATCTTTCCCTGCTTAAAATAGTGCTCACACATCTGGGGTGCTTCTTCCCTTACTTATCTTCTTGATAGGGTTGAATCTAAGACAGTCAGACTCATTAATGATCCTTCTCTTACTTCTAACCTGGATTCTCTCTCTTTTTGCCGTAAGGTATCTTCTCTTTCGCTTTTCTATATCTACTACTTCCATCGCTGCTCTGATGACTTGGCGAGTTGCATCCCTCCCCCACTGCCGAGGCTACGTAACACTCGCCAAGCGGCCTCATCTCACAGTACTGTGTGGAGATTTGTAGTTCTCGGATTGGTTAGTGCAGCGACTGCTTCTTCCCATCTACCTCCAGACTCTGGAACTCTCTTCCTCCTTCTGTCTTTCCTAATTCTTATGACCTTTCACCCTCCAAAAAGCAGATCTATCATCATCTCAGAGCCTAGTCCTCCATATCTCTGGGTCCTCTGTACTTTGACTGTGTTTTCTGTCTGTCGTTTTCCTTTGTGTGACATTGCCTCATCTCTGCTTTATCCGTAATCTTTTTCTTTTCCTTCGTCTTGGTATTTTCTCGTGTCCGGGCCTTTAATAATGAGGGCAGTTTCTGCTTGTCCCGGTGTCAAACTCATAAAAAAAATAGTGAGAGATTTGAAATTGGTCAGTGGAAGTATGGATAGACAGCTGGGTTTCAGATAGGAGGAGGAGGTTAGAGAGGAAAGTACTCAAGTGCTGTTCCACAGACAGAAGATTAGAGTTCAGGCCACGAATGTTAGAATAGTGAAGAGTAAAGAAGCAGATCTATTGGGAGGTGCAAGGTTAAGGGCAGAACCATTACTACCACCAGGCGTGTCTGCCCTCAAGCCAAAAGTGGAGTCAACAAGATCCCTGGAGATTCTTTGCACCTCTCTATGCTGGGTACTGGGGGCCATAAGCGGACCCCAAAGCAGAGGAAAGAGGGCGGGGTGTGTGGAGTGTTGTGACCTGTCAAATGTAATGGAATAGCAAGAGATGTTTAATGCATGCGCCAAAATATTCCGTGTAAATGTAAGCATAAGGAAAGAACCATCCTGAAGGAAGCCTCAACCCGGAGCTGTCTGGACCTGCCCTAATTGAATCCTAATACCTTCAGTCGTGGTATCTCAACGAACGGTTAGTGCCATGGACAACCTTCTAATCATTATGTATTATGTAGCCCATCCCTATTAAGTAACATTCCAAATGGGTGGCAAGGTCAGTAAGCATAAGACTTGTGATCTAGGGTAATTGAGATGTTTGAAGGAACTACTGAAAAGCAGCTAAATAATGCGTTTCATAAATTACAAAATCATTCTGCCTTTTGTACACGTAATAATTGTGCATATATTGAAATGTAATGTGCTTAATTGGTTATTTCATGGCCCGAATGAGATTGGGAATTGAATTAAATGCTAAAATGAAGCCACGAGTGAGGTTGGGGAATCTGTAATATGAACATAGTGGCATTCAGTTAGAATGCGTTCATTCCTAAGTATAGCAGATATAAGCTATAAGGTTGGATTCCTTTTAACCTTCTGTGGTGTAGTGGTAGCGCCTTGACTTAGTAATCTTAAGTCCTAGGTTCGAGTCCCGGTCGGGGTAAAAAATGATTCATGTTTTCACATATGTAATGTGCTTAATTGGTTATTTCATGGCCCGAATGAGATTGGGAATTGAATTAAATGCTAAAATGAAGCCACGAGTGAGGTTGGGGAATCTGTAATATGAACATAGTGGCATTCAGTTAGAATGCGTTCATTCCTAAGTATAGCAGATATAAGCTATAAGGTTGGATTCCTTTTAACCTTCTGTGGTGTAGTGGTAGCGCCTTGACTTAGTAATCTTAAGTCCTAGGTTCGAGTCCCGGTCGGGGTAAAAAATGATTCATGTTTTCACATATGTAATGTGCTTAATTGGTTTTTTCATGGCCCAAATGAGATTGGGAATTGAATTAAATGCTAAAATGAAGCCACGAGTGAGGTTGGGGAATCTGTAATATGAACATAGTGGCATTCAGTTAGAATGCGTTCATTCCTAAGTATAGCAGATATAAGCTATAAGGTTGGATTCCTTTTAACCTTCTGTGGTGTAGTGGTAGCGCCTTGACTTAGTAATCTTAAGTCCTAGGTTCGAGTCCCGGTCGGGGTAAAAAATGATTCATGTTTTCACATATGTAATGTGCTTAATTGGTTATTTCATGGCCCGAATGAGATTGGGAATTGAATTAAATGCTAAAATGAAGCCACGAGTGAGGTTGAGGAATCTGTAATATGAACATAGTGGCATTCAGTTAGAATGCGTTCATTCCTAAGTATAGCAGATATAAGCTATAAGGTTGGATTCCTTTTAACCTTCTGTGGTGTAGTGGTAGCGTCTTGACTTAGTAATCTTAAGTCCTAGGTTCGAGTCCTGGTCGGGGTAAAAAATTATTCATATATATATATATATATATATATATATATATATATATATATATATATATATATATATATATATATATATATATATATATATATATATATATATATATAAAATGCCAGTATGCAATTACTTCACATTTTCCTTTGCACTCTCTTACACTACTTTTCATTCATTTTATGCTGTGTTCTTTATTTGTTCTTTAGTTACCATTTGCTTTGTATGGATTATATCACTTTATATATAATGATAATTGTATCATGAACTCATGGGAAGTTTATAATATTTCATAGTCAGCTTTATCTATTTTTTTCTTTTGAAAAAGCGAAATTATTTTACATTTTGTTTTACAAGTAACAATACCATAAGATATGTATTCATCGACGGAAAAAAAGAAAAAGTAGTTAAATGACTTTGAGCCAGAAAGTTGTATCTTCCTACCTTTCCTATGACAAAATTTTTAATAAGTGGCTTTTGAAATCAAGTTGTCCCTCTACATATTTTGTTTCAGTCTTTGATTTCATATTTACTTTTCGTCAGTTCCTCTCGTATTTACTACCACTCTAAATAATACCTAGTTTCATGGTTAATATGATAAAATCTTTCTCGTATATTTAGCAATTCCGTAGTTACAGAAACTTATACTGATATTTCACTATGGTTCTTCACATTTTCAATTTTAAGAAAACATTTTTGAGAGCTGTGGAGCCCACAGTAATAAACATAATAATTATTTTGTAACTTTTTTTTCGTGGCAATAGTAATATGGATGACTCGTTGTTGTTGACCCTTTTTATCTTAAAGATGATGAATTTCTTCTTAATATTAAGACTTGTATTTTCAAGTGAAGCTTGCAAATAATTTACCAATAATTAACTCTTCTCGATTACTGATAATATTCATGTAAGCCATCAAGGATAGATGTTATATGAAATGTCAGATTTACAGAAGCAAAAGATATATGAAACTCGTATTCACACATTTACATTTAGTGTTGCATTTTGTCGTATATCTTAGACCAGGGCTATTTAAAAATCTTAGCAGTAGAACTTGAAGCTTAATCTAGAATTGATGCAGCTACCCTAATTTTATATTACCACATTTCTATTTTCTAAAGATTCATATACATTGATGATAACCAACAAACTTATATTATTTTGTTTTGATTTTCCGCTCAAAACGAGAACAAAAAACAAAGTTTTGCATTAGGTACAATAACACATAAGTACATAATATATTCTATAGCTGTTCTAAAAGGTAAGAATAGGAAAAATTCCTATGTTAATTTGACTTTCATATTGCGCTAATATGTAAAAAAAAAAAAATTAAAAAAGGAAAACTATTTTTTCTTTGAAATGTTCTAGGTACCTTTAACAACGGAAATTTATACATTTGGAACATGAAAAAGTGAGTTTTTATTTTATAATTGTGACCCCAGGACTGGCCAAATAATAAATAAAGCTGCCTTCATCGGGACTTGGCACGAAGAAAACATAAAGTAAAGAGAATCAGAGATGGGGAGTGTTGTGGATTGTCAGATGTGAAGGGGTAATAAGAGATGGGTAACGAGTATACGAGAATATTCGGTGTTGATGTAGGCATGGAAAAAGAACCGTAATTGAAGGAAGACTTAACATCGACCTGTCCTGGACAGTCCTATTTAAGTCCATAAGACCTTCAGCTCTAATATCACAACGGGAGTTTGTTGTCTTGGGCCAACCTGCTATAAAGTTGTACACGGTAATTAATTGAAAGTAGGCATCCACATGCGAAATTTCCAGTACAACGTCCTCTCCTGATGAGGAAAGTGACACTCTTTTTTGCCATTTCTTTTCAGAAAAGTTAGGCTCATAAGGATTGAAGGCGATGTGTAAGCACTGCTATAGATGCTAACTGGTGAGCGAGGAACGACCTTTTGTCTTTACCACGTTCATATATGTGAATGATAACTCAGATATATACATATATTGAGCCAAGCTATGTTATCATAAACACAGCACACTTCCGAGACCGTGGAAGCTTTTCTGGGGATATTTCCCCATTCCAAAATATTACACATCATGCAGACTTGATAGAATATTGCAGTTCATCCGATGATAGAATATCAGTGAGTTCAGGTTGGACTAACTCTTCATCCATATCTGATAAATACTGCTTTGCTTGTATTGCAAGCTTCCCATCAACATCAACACTAAAAGGATTCTTAACTAATTGGATCACTTAGCAGGGATTCTGAAGTTATCATATCGAGTTGCATAATTTATTCTTACTGCATTTAGAAAACATGTCATCACCTCAATTACCTCTGCGTTTAAAGGGTCTATGAGAAATATGCAGTCTGTGAAAGCGAAGTAATTTTACAATAGTTAAATCTGTTGAAAAGAGCGTCAGCCTTTTCTGAAAGCATGGATTATTTTCTCAAGTTCAAAGATAGTATTTCCCCTGCTCCATAGTCAAAGATCGAGGTCACTCAATATATCACTTAAATATCAGGCCTCTTTCTCTGATACAATTTCAATTCTGCATAATGCCTAGAAACTTTTCTGTTTTCCTTTACTTACTCTTGCTAAGAAAGGTAACAATTTCCTCCTATAAGTCACAAAATCTTTTAAGTGCATTTCTATTACTAATCAAGTGATCTCATCTGTGGTACAAAGGCAGTCATGCACGTGGACAGGCTCTATATCTTGCCTCTCATTGTAGGAACACCGTAAGTTAAAAGCATATTGATTACTCTCAGATCCGAACAATTCTCCTAAATATTCAAAAACTTTCTGCGAAATTATTTCACCTATTGTTATCCCTCCAGCAGAATTAATTTGAGCAAATCTTCCAGAAAGAACTCGCCTTTGAAAGTACCTCACGCACAAACACTGTTGTGATACATTACTGTTGTCGGTCAGTTCGTCAGTAGCCAATGACACTACCTCAGCATTTTCGAATTTTTTAAGCCTAAAAAACATGTGTTGCAAGGAACTCGATGCTTCTGATGGTGATGTTTCAGATACTGGAATATCCTTGATGAATTTTGTCACACTTGTTCTGATTTTAGGATACTCAACTATATCTTCAATGGCTGCTAGAATGCGCTCTTACACAGCCTCTGCATCTATGAAGGGTCTTTTTTCTTGTTAATATCCATGCAACCCGAAAAGATGTTAGTGTTGCCTTACTCTGCTTTTTCGGGTCTGGAAAATGATTTTGAAGGTTGAGTGCATTGAATTGTAGTGCCTCCTTAAGTTATATTTCATTGTCAAAGAGATGTTCTCATTACACAGTAAACACATCGGTATTGCAATAGCGGATGCTGGAAAGTACTTCTCTGGCCTTTAACTCTTAAATTGCCTGTTTTGCATTGTCATTATTTCTCTTTATTAATGTGGAAAACGGCAGTGGGCCTTAGGTCGTTTGGAAGATGGAAAGCTAACAGCACTCACAGGGAAAGGTAGATATAAGGCATATTGTAAATTTTTTAAAGATATAATACCCACTGTTTACGCAATACATTAATATTTAATGAAAAGCAATATTCAATTGGTTCAGTGCATAACTATTAAGTAATTTACACATCATCGACTCCAAACATAATTATTGATGCTACTTACTAAAAACCTATTCTTATTGATACAGTTGATATTATACTTGTGACATCACTAGAGCCCTAACTGGTCAAAACATGATTTATTCACCACTTCTTTCAGATCTCTGTTGGTAAGTTTGAGATTTGTCACCACCAAATCTAGTACCAATGAGTCTAATACATGTCTCATAAAGAGGATCCTTGTTCAGACTTTGCATACATCCCTCTTTCTAATTATATACAGATGCCCAATAAAATATTTAAATACAAGTGCTCTCCCAACTCCCTCTTGCTGTGGTGAAAAATTATTGTGGAGGACTAGTTAGCCAGAGAGCGTTTGGTGAAAATCAAAATTTCTCCCCCCAATTATGTATATATATATATATATATATATATATATATATATATATATATATATATATATATATATATATATATATATATATATATATATATATATATATATATATATATATATATATATATATATATATATATATATATATATATATATATATATATATATATATATATATATATATATATATATATATATATATATAGAAAGCGGGTCACAGGTGGTGGATTGTGAATGGTCAGCAGATATGTCGATTAGCTGCGAAATAGATGGCAATGGCCAGACGAATATGCAGTCCCGAACCAACAGAGGTGATATTAACAAACGGAGTAGTAGAAGGGGTGACGCCCTTTTACAAATAAAATGCTCCAAGTCTAAGACGATATCGTGACTAGGCGAATATGTGCCACCTTCAAATAAGAGCAGTCACTACTGCCTTGTAGGAAGTCTATTTAGGCAAAGGCTAGGTCTGCAACCAATAATTGCAGCGTGGAAGAGAATCTCATTCGGGTCATACAATAACCATGTTTTCACATATGTAATGTGCTTATTTGGTTATTGTATGGCCCGAATGAGATTGGGAATTGAATTAAATGCGAAAATAAAGCCACGAGTGAGGTTGGGTAATCTGTAATATGAACATAGTGGCATTCAGATAGAATGCGTTCATTCCTTATTATAGCAGATATAAGCTATAAGGTTGGATTCCTTTTAACCTTCAGTGTTGTGTAGTTGGCAGCGCCTTGACTTTGAAATTGTAAGTCCTAGGTTCGAGTCCCAGTCGGGGTAAAAAATGATTCACGTTTTCACATATGAAATGTGTTTATTTGGTTATTGTATGACCTGACTGAGATTGGGAATTGAATTAAATGCGAAAATGAAGCCACGAGTGAGGTTGGGGAATCTGTAATATGAACATAGTGGCATTCAGATAGAATACGTTCATTCCTTAGTATAGCAGATATAAGCTATAAGGTTGGATTCCTTTTAACCTTCTGTGTTGTGTAGTTGGTAGCGCCTTGACTTAGTAATTATAAGTCCTAGGTTCGAGTCGAGGTCGAGGTAGAAAATGATTCATGTTTTCACATATGTAATGTGCTTATTTGTTTTTATATATATATATATATATATATATATATATATATATATATATATATATATATATATATATATATATATATATATATATATGTATATATATATATATATATATATATATATATATATATATATATATATATATATATATATATATATATATATATATATATATATATATATATATATATATATATATATATATATATATATATATATATATATATATATATATATATATATATATATATATATATATATATATATATATATATATATATATATATATATATATATATATATATATATATATATATATATATGCATACATAGACACATACATACATACATACATACATGCATAAATACATACATACATACATGCATACATACAGATATATATATATATATATATATATATATATATATATATATATATATATATATATATATATATATATATATATATATATATATATATATATATATATATATATATATATATATATCATATTTTACCCCTCCAGGGACTCAAACCTAGAACACATATTTATCGTGCCAAGGTGCTACCAACTATCCCACTAAAGGTCAAAAGAGAAACCAACCTAACAGTTTAACTGCTATACTAGGGATGAACGTATTCTATCTGAATGCCTTTTTGTTCATATTGCAGTTTCTCACAACATCACTCCTGGCTTCGTTTTCGCATTGAATACAAATCCCAATCTAACTGGGCATCAAATAATCAAATTAGCACATTAACATATGTGAAAACATGAATCATATTTTACCCAACCTGGACTCGACTCTAGGAGATTTAATTGCCATACCAAGATGCTACCAACTACACCACAGAAGGTCAATAGAGAAACCAACCTTACAGTTTAGCTACTATATTAGGAATGATTGAATTTTATTTGAATGGCTTTTGTTCATATTGCAGTTTCTCCCAACCACACTCGTGGCTTAGTTTGTGTATTTAACTCAAATCTCAATGAACTAGGCATCAACAATAATCAAATAAGCACATTACCATATGTGAAAATATGAATCATATTTTACCTGACCGGGACTCGAACCTAGGACACATAAAGCATTCAGATAGAATGCGTTCATTCATAGTATAGCAGGTAAGCTATAAGATTGGTTTCTCTTTTGACCTAATGTGGTGTAGTTGGTAGCACCTAGGAGAAGTAATTGTGTCCTAGGTTCAAGTTCTGGTCGGGCAAAATATTATTCATTATTTCACATATGGTAATGTGATATATATATATATATATATATATATATATATATATATATATATATATATATATATATATATATATATATATATATATATATATATATATATATATATATATATATATATATATATATATATATATATATATATATATATATACGTATATATATGTATATATATATATATATATATATATATATATATATATATATATATATATATATATATATATATATATATATATATATATATATATATATATATATATATATATATATATATATATATATATATATATATTATCAATTAAGCACATTACATATGTGAAAACATGAATCATTTTTTACCCCGACCGGGACTCGAACCTAGGACTTATGATTACTAAGTCAAGGCGCTACCACTACACCACAGAAGGTTAAAAGGAACCCAACCTTATAGCTTATATCTGCTATACTTAGGAATGAACGCATTCTAACTGAATGCCACTATGTTCATATTACAGATTCCCCAACCTCACTCGTGGCTTCATTTTAGCATTTAATTCAAATCCCAATCTCATTCGGGCCATGAAATTATCAATTAAGCACATTACATATGTGAAAACATGAATCATTTTTTACCCCGACCGGGACTCGAACCTAGGACTTATGATTACTAAGTCAAGGCGCTACCACTACACCACAGAAGGTTAAAAGGAACCCAACCTTATAGCTTATATCTGCTATACTTAGGAATGAACGCATTCTAACTGAATGCCACTATGTTCATATTACAGATTCCCCAACCTCACTCGTGGCTTCATTTTAGCATTTAATTCAAATCCCAATCTCATTCGGGCCATGAAATTATCAATTAAGCACATTACATATGTGAAAACATGAATCATTTTTTACCCCGACCGGGACTCGAACCTAGGACTTATGATTACTAAGTCAAGGCGCTACCACTACACCACAGAAGGTTAAAAGGAACCCAACCTTATAGCTTATATCTGCTATACTTAGGAATGAACGCATTCTAACTGAATGCCACTATGTTCATATTACAGATTCCCCAACCTCACTCGTGGCTTCATTTTAGCATTTAATTCAAATCCCAATCTCATTCGGGCCATGAAATTATCAATTAAGCACATTACATATGTGAAAACATGAATCATTTTTTACCCCGACCGGGACTCGAACCTAGGACTTATGATTACTAAGTCAAGGCGCTACCACTACACCATAGAAGGTTAAAAGGAACCCAACCTTATAGCTTATATCTGCTATACTTAGGAATGAACGCATTCTAACTGAATGCCACTATGTTCATATTACAGATTCCCCAACCTCACTCGTGGCTTCATTTTAGCATTTAATTCAAATCCCAATCTCATTCGGGCCATGAAATTATCAATTAAGCACATTACATATGTGAAAACATGAATCATTTTTTACCCCGACCGGGACTCGAACCTAGGACTTATGATTACTAAGTCAAGGCGCTACCACTACACCACAGAAGGTTAAAAGGAACCCAACCTTATAGCTTATATCTGCTATACTGTGGTGTAGTGGTAGCGCCTTGACTTAGTAATCATAAGTCCTAGGTTCGAGTCCCGGTCGGGGTAAAAAATGATTCATGTTTTCACATATGTAATGTGCTTATTTGATATTTCATGCCCGAATGAGATTGGGAATTGAATTAAATGCTAAAATGAAGTCACGAGTGAGGTTGGGGAATCTGTAATATGAACATTGTGGCATTCAGATAGAATGCGTTCATTCCTAAGTATAGCAGATATAAGCTATAAGGTTGGATTCCTTTTAACCTTCTGTGGTGTAGTGGTAGCGCCTTGACTTAGTAATCATAAGTCCTAGGTTCGAGTCCCGGTCGGGGTAAAAAAAAAATTATTCATGTTTCCACATATGTAATGTGCTTATTTGAGATATATATATATATATATATATATATATATATATATATATATATATATATATATATATATATATATATATATATATAATTTTTTTGCCCTGGTCGGGACTTTGAACCTAGGATTTATAATTACTAAGTCAAGGTGCTACCAACTACACACCACAGAAGGTTAAAAGGAATTCAACCTTATAGCTTATTTCTGCTATACTTAGGAATACATTGATATTTAATGAAAAGCAATATTCAATTGGTTCAGTTCATAATTATTAAGTAGTTTACACATCATCGACTCCAAACATAATTGTTGATGCTACCTACTAAAAACCTATTCTTATTGATACAGGGGATATTATATCTGTGACATCAGTAGAGCCCGAACTGTTCAAAACATGATTTATCCACCACTTCTTTCAGATCTCTGTTGATAAGTGAGATTTGTCACCTCCAAATCTAGTACCAATGAGTCTAATACATGTGTAAACTTTGATATAAGCTATAAGGTTGTATTCCTTTTAACCATCTGTGCTGTTTAGTTGGTAGCCCCTTGACTTAGTAATTATAAATCCCAGGTTCAAGTCCCGGTCGGGACAAAAAATGATTTATATATATATATATATATATATATATATATATATATATATATATATATATATATATATATATATATATATATATATATATATATATAAGCACATTACATATGTGAAAACATGAATCATTTTTTTACCCCGACCGGGACTCGAACCTAGGACTTATGATTACTAAGTCAAGGCGCTACCACTACACCACAGAAGGTTAAAAGGAATCCAACCTTATAGCTTATATCTGCTATACTTAGGAATGAACGCATTCTAACTGAATGCCACTATGTTCATATTACAGATTCCCCAACCTCACTCGTGGCTTCATTTTAGCATTTAATTCAATTCCCAATCTCATTCGGGCCTTGAAATTATCAAATAAGCACATTACATATGTGAAAACATGAATCATTTTTTTACCCCGACCGGGACTCGAACCTAGGACTTATGATTACTAAGTCAAGGCGCTACCACTACACCACAGAAGGTTAAAAGGAATCCAACCTTATAGCTTATATCTGCTATACTTGGGAATGAACGCATTCTAACTGAATGCCACTATGTTCATATTACAGATTCCCCAACCTCACTCGTGGCTTCATTTTAGCATTTAATTCAATTCCCAATCTCATTCGGGCCTTGAAATTATCAAATAAGCACATTACATATGTGAAAACATGAATCATTTTTTTACCCCGACCGGGACTCGAACCTAGGACTTATGATTACTAAGTCAAGGCGCTACCACTACACCACAGAAGGTTAAAAGGAATCCAACCTTATAGCTTATATCTGCTATACTTAGGAATGAACGCATTCTAACTCAATGCCACTATGTTCATATTACAGATTCCCCAACCTCACTCGTGGCTTCATTTTAGCATTTAATTCAATTCCCAATCTCATTCGGGCCTTGAAATTATCAAATAAGCACATTTCATATGTGAAAACATGAATCATTTTTTTACCCCGACCGGGACTCGAACCTAGGACTTATGATTACTAAGTCAAGGCGCTACCACTACACCACAGAAGGTTAAAAGGAATCCAACCTTATAGCTTATATCTGCTATACTTAGGAATGAACGCATTCTAACTGAATGCCACTATGTTCATATTACAGATTCCCCAACCTCACTCGTGGCTTCATTTTAGCATTTAATTCAATTCCCAATCTCATTCGGGCCTTGAAATTATCAAATAAGCACATTACATATGAGAAAACATGAATCATTTTTTTACCCCGACCGGGACTCGAACCTAGGACTTATGATTACTAAGTCAAGGCGCTACCACTACACCACAGAAGGTTAAAAGGAATCCAACCTTATAGCTTATATCTGCTATACTTAGGAATGAACGCATTCTAACTGAATGCCACTATGTTCATATTACAGATTCCCCAACCTCACTCGTGGCTTCATTTTAGCATTTAATTCAATTCCCAATCTCATTCGGGCCTTGAAATTATCAAATAAGCACATTTCATATGTGAAAACATGAATCATTTTTTTACCCCGACCGGGACTCGAACCTAGGACTTATGATTACTAAGTCAAGGCGCTACCACTACACCACAGAAGGTTAAAAGGAATCCAATCTTATAGCTTATATCTGCTATACTTAGGAATGAACGCATTCTAACTGAATGCCACTATGTTCATATTACAGATTCCCCAACCTCACTCGTGGCTTCATTTTAGCATTTAATTCAATTCCCAATCTCATATGAACATAGTGGCATTCAGTTAGAATGCGTTCATTCCTAAGTATAGCAGATATAAGCTATAAGGTTGGATTCCTTTTAACCTTCTGTGGTGTAGTGGTAGCGCCTTGACTTAGTAATCATAAGTCCTAGGTTCGAGTCCCGGTCGGGGTAAAAAAATGATTCATGTTTTCACATATGTAATGTGCTTATTTGATAATTTCAAGGCCCGAATGAGATTGGGAATTGAATTAAATGCTAAAATGAAGCCACGAGTGAGGTTGGGGAATCTGTAATATGAACTTAGTGGCATTCAGTTAGAATGCGTTCATTCCTAAGTATAGCAGATATAAGCTATAAGGTTGGATTCCTTTTAACCTTCTGTGGTGTAGTGGTAGCGCCTTGACTTAGTAATCATAAGTCCTAGGTTCGAGTCCCGGTCGGGGTAAAAAAATGATTCATGTTTTCACATATGTAATGTGCTTATTTGATAATTTCAAGGCCCGAATGAGATTGGGAATTGAATTAAATGCTAAAATGAAGCCACGAGTGAGGTTGGGGAATCTGTAATATGAACATAGTGGCATTCAGTTAGAATGCGTTCATTCCTAAGTATAGCAGATATAAGCTATAAGGTTGGATTCCTTTTCACCTTCTGTGGTGTAGTGGTAGCGCCTTGACTTAGTAATCATAAGTCCTAGGTTCGAGTCCCGGTCGGGGTAAAAAAAATGATTCATGTTTTCACATGTGTAATGTGCTTATTTGATAATTTCAAGGCCCGAATGAGATTGGGAATTGAATTAAATGCTAAAATGAAGCCACGAGTGAGGTTGGGGAATCTGTAATATGAACATAGTGGCATTCAGTTAGAATGCGTTCATTCCTAAGTACAGCAGATATAAGCTATAAGGTTGGATTCCTTTTAACCTTCTGTGGTGTAGTGGTAGCGCCTTGACTTAGTAATCATAAGTCCTAGGTTCGAGTCCCGGTCGGGGTAAAAAAATGATTCATGTTTTCACATATGTAATGTGCTTATTTGATAATTTCAAGGCCCGAATGAGATTGGGAATTGAATTAAATGCTAAAATGAAGCCACGAGTGAGGTTGGGGAATCTGTAATATGAACATAGTGGCATTCAGTTAGAATGCGTTCATTCCTAAGTATAGCAGATATAAGGTATAAGGTTGGATTCCTTTTAACCTTCTGAGGTGTAGTGGTAGCGCCTTGACTTAGTAATCATAAGTCCTAGGTTCGAGTCCCGGTCGGGGTAAAAAAATGATTCATATATATATATATATATATATATATATATATATATATATATATATATATATATATATATATATATATATATATATATATATATATATATATATATATATATATATATATATATATATATATATATATATATATATATAGATATGATATATATATATATATATATATATATATATATATATATATATATATATATATATATATATATATATATATATATATATATATATATATATATATATATATATATATATATATATATATATATATATATATATATATATATATATATATATATATATATATATATATATATATATATATATATATATATATATATATATATATATATATATATATATATATATATATATATATATATATATATATATATATATATATATATATATATATATATATATATATATATATATATATATATATATATATATATATATATATATATATATATATATATATATATATATATATATATATATATATATATATATATATATATATATATATATATATATATATATATATATATATATATATATATATATATATATATATATATATATATATATATATATATATATATATATATATATATATATATATATATATATATATATATATATATATATATATATATATATATATATATATATATATATATATATATATATATATATATATATATATATATATATATATATATATATATATGAATCATTTTTTTTTACCCCGACCGGGACTTGAACCTTGGACTTATAATTACTAAGACAAAGCGCTACCAACTGCACACCACAGAAAGTTAAAAGGAATCCAATCTTATAGCTTATATCTGCTATACTTAGGAATGAACGCATTCTATCTGAATGCCACTATGTTCATATTACAGATTCTCCAACCTCACTCGTGGCTCCGTTTTCGCATTTAATTCAATTCCCAATCTCATTTGGGCTATACAATATATATATATATATATATATATATATATATATATATATATATATATATATATATATATATATATATATATATATATATATATATATATATATATGTGTGTGTGTGTGTGTGTGTGTGTGTGTGTGTGTGTGTGTGTGTGTGTGTGTGTGTGTGTGTGTGTGTGTGTGTGTGTGTGTGTGTGTGTGTGTGTGTGTATGTGTGTGTGTGTGTGTGTGTGTGTGTGTGTGTGTGTAAGCGTGACACCGCCACAGGCAAAAAAACTGCCTTCATCAATAAAGGCCCGAGCAAGAGAAAATATTAAGACTAAGGAAAAGAAAAAGGTTAAGAACATGGCAGAGATGAGGTAATGATACAAAATAGGAAAAGGACTAACTGAAGAAATAATCAAAGTACTGAGGACCTAGAGATAGGGAGGATTAGGCCCTGAGAAGACGATGGATCCGCTTTTTGAAGGAAGATTGATATAAGAATTTGGAAAGACAACAGGAGGAAAAGAGTTTCTGAGGCTAGAGGTAGATGGGAAGAATAAGTCGCTGCACCGACCACTCAGCCAAATACAAATCTCCACAAACTACCTGTAAGACAAGGCCGCTTTGCGAGTGTTACGTGACCTCGGCAGTGGGAGAGAGATGCAACTCACCAACTCATCAGAACAGCAATGGAAGTAGTGGCGATAGAAAAGAGAAAGGGATGATTCCTTACTGGAAAGAGAGAGAATCAAGATTAGAAATAAGAGAAGGATCATTAATGAGTATGACTGCCTTAGATTCAACCTATCAAGAAGATAAGTATAAGATGAAGCACCCCAAATGTGTGACCAGTGTTCTAAGGAGGGATGGAAAAGACCTTTATAGATTTTATATAACTGTAAAGAGGAAAAGAAATGACGATAACGAAAAAGAATCCCCAAATTTTTTAAAGCAGATTTAAAAATTTGGATTATGTGATTCCTCCAAGACAAGTTAGAGGCTATGTAGATTCAAAATATGTTGATAGAATTAAGAGTGTAAATTTCGTTTGCTACGAAGACAATAGGGCTATCAGGAGGAGAAGATAATGACATAGCCAGAAACTGTGTCTTGAGGGCATTAAATTTAACTAAATTTTGAGTGCTCCACTCAGATACCCTCTGCAAATCGGAGTTGAGAGTAGAAGAAAGAGTGTTACGAGACTGATTACGAGTGCCAGATGAGGTTTTGAAGAAAATGCAGAGGAAAAGTGAAGGGTAGAAACGTAGGCAAAGGCAAGAAGAAGAGAGTAGGTGAAAGGGCTAGATGTTGCACCGTCAACATCTACTAATATAAAACGGTCAGAAATAAAACTGGAATTCAGAAAACAGAGAGAAGCATTGCAAAGCCATAGGCAGGGAGTTTTTTTCAGCAGAACCTGGTGCCAGACTTTGTCAAAAGTCTTAGAGATATCAAGAGTGACGACAAAGGATTCCCCATAGTTCCTCAGAAAAGATAACCATACATGAATAAGATTGGACTGGAGGTCACCAGTGGATCTTATCTTGCGGAAGCTGTACTGGGGTTTGGTGATAAGTGAGTTAGATTCAAGGCATTTCAAGAAGTGATCATTAAGCAAAGTTTCAAAAACTTTACCGATTGAAGAGGTTTGAGCAATAGGTCGGTAGTTTGAAGGAATAGAGAGGTCACCCTTATTAGGAACAGGTAACACTAGGGGATGCTTCCAAGATGAAGGATTGATTCTGGTTGACAGAATGAAGCGAGAAAGATGGCAAAGAATAGGAGCCAGTTCATTTGCAAATTCTTAACTAACCTCGTTGGTATACCATCGGGACCTGATTCCTCGTTTGTCTATATCAAGCGAAGAACCTTATGAATGTTGTGTGAAGAAAGGATAAGGAGGGCATAAGGTTAGAGAGGGGTAAAGCTTGAGGGACAGGTGCGCTGGAATCATTTACGGAAGAGTTGGCGGAAAAATAAGAGCCAAGGAGAGTGGCTTTGTCAGTGGGAGAGCAAGCTATAGAACCATCAGAATGAATGAGAGGGGGAAAGCTTGAGTTACAGATGTTTTTTGTAGAGGTTTTTGACCAAGGACTAGAAACATTTGTCAGTGGGAGAGGAGCTAGGGACACCAACTTTCCTTCTTATTAAAAATGCCTTAGACCTTAGAATCTGAGCAGTACAGCTATTCTTAGCTACAATAAAAGCAGAGCGAGTTAAATCAGAAGGTGAAGCTAGGTACGACCTGTGTCCCCGATTCCTGGCCTGACCAGACATGGAGTAGGCATGGTCAAACCAAGGTTTATGGTG
>JAXCGZ010019320.1:55000-67229 GCA_037179515.1 Halocaridina rubra | reverse complement strand
CTCATTCGGGCCATGTAATTATCAAATAATCTCATTACATATGTGAAAACATGAATCATTTTTTTTTACCCCGACCGGGACTCGAATCTAGGACTTATGATTACTAAGTCAAGTGCTGCTACCACTACACCACAGAAGGTTAAAAGGAACCCAACCTTATAGCTTATATCTGCTATACTTAGGAATGAATTAAATTCAGTTAGAATGCGTTCATTCCTAAGTATAGCAGATATAAGCTATAAGGTTGGGTTCCTTTTAACCTTCTGTGGTGTAGTGGTAGCGCCTTGACTTAGTAATCATAAGTCCAAGGTTCGAGTCCCGGTCGGGGTAAAAAATGATTCATATGTATATATATATATATATATATATATATATATATATATATATATATATATATATATATATATATATATATATATATATATGTAAATGTATATGCATATATATATATATATATATATATATATATATATATATATATATATATATATATATATATATATATATATATATATATATATATATATATATATATATATATATATATATATATATATATATATATATATATATATATATATATATATATATATATATATATATATATATATATATATATATATATATATATATATATATATATATATATATATATATATATATATATATATATATATATATATATATATATATATATATATATATATATATATATATATATATATATATATATATATATATATATATATATATATATATATATATATATATATATATATATATATATATATATATATATATATATATATATATATATATATATATATATATATATATATATATATATATATATATATATATATATATATATATATATATATATATATATATATATATATATATATATATATATATATATATATATATATATATATATATATATATATATATATATATATATATATATATATATATATATATATATATATATATATATATATATATATATATATATATATATATATATATATATATATATATATATATATATATATATATATATATATATATATATATATATATATATATATATATATATATATATATATATATATATATATATATATATATATATATATATATATATATATATATATATATATATATATATATATATATATATATATATATATATATATATATATATATATATATATATATATATATATATATATATATATATATATATATATATATATATATATATATATATATATATATATATATATATATATATATATATATATATATATATATATATATATATATATATATATATATATATATATATATATATATATATATATATATATATATATATATATATATATATATATATATATATATATATATATATATATATATATATATATATATATATATATATATATATATATATATATATATATATATATATATATATATATATATATATATATATATATATATATATATATATATATATAGCCTTACGGCGTCTCCCCGACCGGGACTCGAACCTAGGACTTATGATTACTAAGTCAAGGCGCTACCACTACACCACAGAAGGTTAAAAGGAACCCAACCTTATAGCTTATATCTGCTTCCTTAGGAATGAACGCATTCTAACTGAATGCCACTATGTTCATATTACAGATTCCCAACCTCACTCGTGGCTTGATTTTAGCATTTAATTCAATTCCCAATCTCATTCGGGCCATGTAATTATCAAATAAGCACATTACATATGTGAAAACATGAATCATTTTTTTACCCCGACCGGGACTCGAACCTAGGACTTATGATTACTAAGTCAAGGTGCTACCACTACACCACAGAAGGTTAAAAGGAACCCAACCTTATAGCTTATATCTGCTATACTTAGGAATGAACGCATTCTAACTGAATGCCACTATGTTCATATTACAGATTCCCCAACCTCACTCGTGGCTTCATTTTAGCATTTAATTCAATTCCCAATCTCATTCGGGCCATGTAATTATCAAATAAGCACATTACATATGTGCTGAACAACCCCGACCGGGACTCGAACTGGCATTCTTCGGGTTTGGCCCCCTTTGCTAGCTCGGGGCCCCGAGCCCGGCCGACACCTCCCGGGCCAAGCCTACGGACTTACTGACGCTTAGCTAAGTCAAGGCGCTACCACTACACCACAGAAGGTTAAAAGGAACCCAACCTTATAGCTTATATCTGCTATACTTAGGAATGAACGCATTCCAACTGAATGCCACTATGTTCATATTACAGATTCCCCAACCTCACTCGTGGCTTCATTTTAGCATTTAATTCAATTCCCAATCTCATTCGGGCCATGTAATTATCAAATAAGCACATTACATATGTGAAAACATGAATAATTTTTTACCCCGACTGGGACTCGAACCTAGGACTTATGATTACTAAGTCAAGGCGCTACCACTACACCACAGAAGGTTAAAAGGAACCCAACCTTATAGCTTATATCTGCTATACTTAGGAATGAACGCATTCTAACTGAATGCCACTATGTTCATATTACAGATTCCCCAACCTCACTCGTGACTCCATTTTAGCATTTAATTCAATTCCCAATCTCATTCGGGCCAAGAAATAACCAAATAAGCACATTACATATGTGAAAACATGAATCATTTTTTACCCCGACTGGGACTCGAACCTAGGACTTATAATTACTAAGTCAAGGCGCTTCCAACTACACACCACAGAAGGAATAAAAGGAATCCAACCGTATAGCTTATATCTGCTATACTTAGGAATAAACGCATTCTATCTGAATGCCACTATGTTCATATTACAGATTCCCCAGCCTCACTCGTGGCTTCATTTTAGCATTTAATTCAATTCTCAATCTCTTTCGGGACATGAAATAACCAAATAAGCACATTACATATGTGAAAACATGAATCATTTTTTACCCCAACTGGGACTCGAACCTAGGACTTATAATTACTAAGTCAAGTCACTACCAACTACACACCACAGAAGGTATAAAAGAAGTCCAACCTTATAACTTATATCTGCTATACTTAGGAATGAACGCATTCTATCTGAATGACACTATGTTCATATTACAGATTCCCCAGCCTCACACGTGGCTTCATTTTAGCATTTAATTCAATTCCCAATCTCATTCGGGCCATGAAATAACCAAATAAGCACATTACATATGTGGAAACATGAATAATTTTTTACCCTGACTGGGACTCGAACCTAGGAATTATAATTACTAAGTCAAGGCGCTACCAACTGCACACCACAGAAGGTATAAAGGGAATCCAACCTTATAGCTTATATCTGCTATACTTAGGAATGAACGCATTCTATCTGCATGCCATTATGTTCATATTACAGATTTCTCAACCTCACTTGTGGCTTTATTTTAGCATTTAATTCAATTCCCAATCTCAATCGGGCCATGAAATAACCAAATAAGCACAATACATATGTGAAAACATGAATCATTTTTTAACCCGACTGGGACTCGAACCTAGGACTTATAATTCCTAAGTCAAGGCTCTACCAACTACACACCACTGAAGGTATAAAAGGAATTCAACCTTATAGCTTATATCTACTATACTTATTAATGAACGCATTCTAACTGAATGATACCATGTTCATATTACAGATTCCTCAAACTCAGTCGAGGCTTCAGTTTAGCATTTAATTCATTTCCCAATCTCATTCGGGCCATGAAATAACCAAATAAGCACATTCCATTTGTGAAAACATAAATCATTTTTTACCCCGACTTGGACTCTAACCTAGGACTTATAATTAATAAGTCAAGGCAATACCACCTACACACCATAGAAGGTATAAAAGGAATCCAACTCTTATATATATATATATATATATATATATATATATATATATATATATATATATATATATATATATATATATATATATATATATATATATATATATATATATATATAGCTATATATACATATATATATATATATATATATATATATATATATATATATATATATATATATATATATATATATATATATATATATATATATATATATATATATATATATATATATATATATATATATATATATATATATATATATATATATATATATATATATATATTTATACATATATACATATATAATATATATATATATATATATATATATATATATATATATATATATATATATATATATATATATATATATATATATATATATATATATATATATATATATATATATATATATATATATATATATATATATATATATATATATATATATATATATATATATATATATATATATATATATATATATATATATATATATATATATATATATATAAGAGTTGGATTTCTTTTATACCTTATATATATATATATATATATATATATATATATATATATATATATATATATATATATATATATATATATATATATATATATATATACATATATATGGTTCGGTTCCGGTTTTACGTCACGGACTCCCTTATCTACCAAGGGCTAGGACGGTTGCCTTCTTACGAAGGACTTGTTTTGGCAGATGTAATCCTTACATATATATATATATATATATATATATATATATATATATATATATATATATATATATATATATATATATATATATATATATATATATATATATATATATATATATATATATATATATATATATATATATATATATATATATATATATATATATATATATATATATATATATATATATATATATATATATATATATATATATATATATATATATATATATATATATATATATATATATATATATATATATATATATATATATATATATATATATATATATATATATATATATATATATATATATATATATATATATATATATATATATATATATATATATATATATATATATATATATATATATATATATATATATATATATATATATATATATATATATATATATATATATATATATATATATATATATATATATATATATATATATATATATATATATATATATATATATATATATATATATATATATATATATATATATATATATATATATATATATATATATATATATATATATATATATATATATATATATATATATATATATATATATATATATATATATATATATATATATATATATATATATATATATATGTATATATATATATATATATATATATATATATATATATATATATATATATATATATATATATATATATATATATATATATATATATATATATATATATATATATATATATATATATATATATATATATATATATATATATATATATATATATATATATATATATATATATATATATATATATATATATATATATATATATATATATATATATATATATATATATATATATATATATATATATATATATATATATATATATATATATATATATATATATATATATATATATATATATATATATATATATATATATATATATATATATATATATATATATATATATATATATATATATATATATATATATATATATATATATATATATGACACTTCTCAAAATTTTAAATTAACGCCTAACATGATATACTTTTTTTTTTCTTTTTTAGCGTAATAGCTTCATTTATATTACGCATATATGCAACAAACTTAAATCAAATTTAAATTTTATCTAAATAATGACCCCCATTGCTATGCTATAAATGCTATATTATGTTTTATGCCTTATTTTTATAAATACAAATAATGCTATTATTTGTCATATTCAGAGTGTATTGGCATTTGTAAAACATACGACTAAAGGTCTCCACTTCCAATGATCCATCCCACAAAGAAAAAAAAATACATTACAATATTCAAGATCATTTGAACTTCAATAAGATTGAGCTAGTCATTGCATAAGAGATTGTATTTGCAATCCCAAGTCACTTGAATCTGTTGCACATCTAATGCTGGTTTTTACTATGATAGCTTTTATTTTTAAGGGGATTTTCTTTAAGCAAATTCTAAAGTGATTCCTCCAGTAAGATCAGAACAGAAACAGTATATTTTATCGATGATATAAAGTTTATTATCTACAACTCTGTTCATCAAATATTTTTTTTTTCAAAAATGTTGAGGGTTTTAATTACTGAGAAGTACTTCCAAAGAAATAAAGCAAATTTGTATATTTACACACACAGAAGATTAATAATTACCATATCATAGTAAAGTGTCTCTGCAACAATAAGTTACTAAAAGGTCCTTTACAAAATCAGTGGAATTGGAGAATGACTCATGAACAAATATTTTTTTTTCAAGAGTGTGACACCGGGACAGGCAGAAACTGCCCTCATCAATAAAGGCCCGGGCACGAGAAAATACCAAGACGAAGGAAAAGAAAAATTTTAAGGGCAAGGCAGAGATGAGGTAATGTAACACAAAGGAAAACGACAGACAGAAAAAAACAGTCAAAGTACAGAGGACCCAGAGATTTGGAGGACTAGTCTCTGAGATGACGATAGATCTACTTTTTGAAGGATGAAAAGTCATAAGAGTTTGGAAAGACAGAATGAGGAAGAGAGTTCCAGAGTCTGGAGGTAGATGGGAAGAAGCAGTCGCTAAACTGACCAATCCCCGGGCTACGAATCTCCACACAGTACCTGTGTGATGAGGCTGCTTGGCGAGTGTTACGCGGCCTCGTCAGTGGAGGAGGGATGCAACTTGCCAACTCATCAGAGCAGCGATGGAAGTAGTAGCTATAGAAAAGCGAAAGGGAAGATACCTTTTGGCGAAGAGAGAGAGAATCCAGGTTAGCAGTAAGCGAAGGATCATGAATGAGTCTGACTGCCTTAGATTCAACCCTATCAAGAAGATAAGTAAAGGAAGAAGCACCCCAGATGTGTGAGCAGTATTCTAAGCTGGGGCGGATAAGACCTTTGTTAGTTTTAAGTAACTGCAATGAGGAAATGTAATGACGAAAACGAAACAAAACCCGCAGTTTTTTGGATGAAGATTTAGAAATTTGGATTATGTGATTCCTCCAAGACAAGTTAGAGGCTATATGGATTCTTAATATGTGATAGAGTTAAGAGGGTAAATTTAATTAGTTTCGAAGGCAATAGGGTTATCAGGAGGAGAAAAAGATAAAGAAATAGCCAGAAACTGTGTCTTGGAGGCATTCAATTTAACTAAATTTTGAGTGCTCCACTCAGATACTTTCTGCAAATCGGAGTAAAGAGTAGAAGAAAGGGTCATACGAGATTGATTACGAGTAACAGATAAAGGTTGTGAAGAAAAGGCAGAGGAAAAGTGAAGGTAGAATCATCAGCAAAGGCATTAAGAAGGGATTAAGATGGGGATTGTAGAAGATCATTGATGAAGAGAAGGAAGAGAGTAGGTGAAAGAACAGAACCCTGTGGAACACCACTGCTAACAGAGAAAGGGCTAGATGTCTCGCCATCAACAACTACTATATAAACTTTAGGTATTGGAAATCATAATTTGTGATATAAATGATTGGCTGCAGAAGTTTTTCTTATTTACTTATTTTTTATGTATTATTACACTGATATAGATTAAAAAAAATGTATATATATATATATATATATATATATATATATATATATATATATATATATATATATATATATATATATATATATATATATATATATATATATATATATTTGCATATACATATATATATAAATATATATATATATATATATATATATATATATATATATATATATATATATATATATATATATATATATATATATATATATATATATATATATATATATATATATATATATATATATATATATATATATATATATATATATATCATATATATATATATATATATATATATATATATATATATATATATATATATATATATATATATATATATATATATATATATATATATATATATATATATATATATTTATATATATATGTATATATATATATATATATATATATATATATATATATATATATATATATATATATATATATATATATATATATATATATATATATATATATATATATATATATATATATATATATATATATATATATATATATATATATATATATATATATATATATATATATATATATATATATATATATATATATATATATATATATATATATATATATATATATATATATATATATATATATATATATATATATATATATATATATATATATATATATATATATATATATATATATATATATATATATATATATATATATATACTATATATATATATATATATATATATATATATATATATATATATATATATATATATATATATATATATATATATATATATATATATATATATATATATATATATATATATATATATATATATATATATATATATATATATATATATATATATATATATATATATATATATATATATATCCATCCATTTACCTCAACTGTTTTCCCCAATTTGGGGGTAGCCAGCATAAAAAAAAGAAACAATAAGGGGATTACTTTCCTTTATGGGCAATGACGAGGGATGTAGCGACCGTTGTTATTGTGTGAGACGAAGATGAAAGAAAAGGAAAAGTGGCATTTGATGTGAGAGGTAGGGTGTCTGGGGTTGAAAGGGGGAGAGCGAGAGAAGGTCTGGCATTATTGCTGAGTGAATGGATGGTAAATAAGGTAGTGAAATGGAAAGAAGTGTCATCTAGGCTGATGTGGGTGAGGGCTAGGATAGGTAGGGAATGTTGGTCATTTATTACTGTGTATGGGTCAGGATGTGAGAGAAGTGAGCAAGAGCGGGATAAATTCTGGAATGAGTTAACTTTTTGTGTTGGTAGTCTAAATAGAGTGAACTATGTATTTGTGTTTGGTGACTTGAATGCCAGTCTCGGTGATGGAGAGGTAGAGGGTGTTGTAGGAAAGTATGGGGTACCAGGTGGGAATGAGAGTGGCAAGAGACTGTTAGAAATGTGTTTGGCTCAAGAGTTGGTGAGAAGTAATAGTTTTTTCAAGAAGTTAATAAATAAGTATACATGGATTAATATGGCAAATGGAAGAGTGAAAGAAAGAGCATTGATGGATTATGTGTTGGTAGCAAAGAGCATGATTGGTAGAGTTCAAGATGTGAATGCATATAGGGGTGTGGCTGCTGGGATGTCTGATAATTTTTTGGTTGAAGCAATACATGGATAAATATGGCAAATGGAAGAGTGAAAGAAAGAGCATTGATGGACTATGTGTTGGTAGCAAAGAGCATGATTATTAGAGTGAAAGATGTGCATGCATTTAGGGGTGCGGCTGCTGAGATGTCTGATCATTTTTTGGTTGAAGCAAAAGTGGTAGTAGCAAAAGATTGGGGAAATAGAGTGGAGGGATGCAGAAGGGAAATGGTGAAGGTGGAAGAGTTGAAAAAGCCAGAGAAGAGACAGGAATATCAGGACAGGTTGAAAGTGGCATATGACAGGTTGAAATAAAGAGAAGCTGGGGAGTTAGAGGAGGAATGGGGGTTGATGAAAAAAAATTTTGTGGGTCATGCAAGTGATGTTTGTGGAAAGAGGTTTGTTGGAGGTGGCATGAGGAGGGGCAGCAAATGGTGGAATGAATAGGTGAAAATGCAGGTGGAAGAAAAAAAGAGGGCTTTGGAGGAATGGCCGCAGTGTAACAGTAGGGAGAAGTATGAAAGATAATGGGAGAAAAATGTGGAAACGAAGCGGAAGGTAGAGGAAGAGAAGAGATTGGCAAATGTTAGGTGGGGACAGGATTTTAGTAGGTCATATGAGGAGAATAAAGAGAAGTTTTCGAAATAAGTGAAGTGAGTAAGGAAGGGTGGATCGAAGATGGAAGAGACAGTGAAAGATGTGAATGGACAGATGTTAAGAAGGAACGATGCAAGGAAAAGATGGGCAGAATATTTTGAGTGCTTGCTGAATGATGAGGAAGATAGAGAGGCAGTTATAGCGGCAGTGCTGGGTGTTCAAGTGCCAGTAATGGGAGATGAAAATGAGAGAGAGATTACAAGAGAAGAGGTGAAAAGGGCATTGTATGAAGCGAAAGCAGGTAAAGCACCTGGGATGAATGGTGAGAGAGCGGAGATGTTGAAAGAAGGGGGTTTGACTGCATTTGAATGGTTAGTAAGAGTGTTTAATATATTCTTTATGTTGTCAATGGTGCCAGTGGAATGGGTGATTGCTTGTATAGTGCCCTTATACAAAGGTAAGGGATATGTGTATGAATGCAGTAATTTTAGGGGTATAAGTTTGTTGAGTGCAGTAGGGAAAGTGTATGGTAGGATACTGATTAAGAGAATTAGGGATAAGACAGAAAATGTGATTGCGGAAGTGCAGAGTGGTTTTAGGAGAGGTAGAGTTTGTATAGATCAAATTTTTATAGTTCGGCAGTTATGTGAGAAATATTTAGCAAAGGGTAAGGATGTGCATTTTACATTTTGGGATCTGGAAAAAGTGCATGATAGAGTTGATAGAGAGAAAATGTGGAATGTTTTGAGGTTATATGGAAATGATGGTAAACTGTTGCATGCAATGAAGAGTTTGTATGAGGGCAGTAGAGCTTGTGTTAGGGTAGGAAATGAAGTGAGTGAGTGGTTTCCAGTGAGTGTGGGACTGAGACAGGGATGGGTGATGTCACCATGGCTGTTCAATTTGTATATTGATGGATTTGTAAGAGAGGCAAATGAGCGAGTGCGAAGTCGAGGTTAGATAATAGTAGATGGGGATGATAACGATTGGGAGCTGAATCAGTTGCTGTTTGCTGATGATACTGTGGTGGTGGCAGATTCGGAGGATAAGCTGTGTCAGTTAGTGTCAGAATTTGGAATGGTGTGTGAGAGAAGGAAATTGCAAGTGAATGTGGGAAAAAGTAAGCTTATTGAGTTTACAAGAAATGAGGCTGGTGCTGGATTAAATGTTATGTTGAATGGAGAGATACTTGAGGAAGTTTATCATTTTAAGTATTTAGGCTCGGTTATAACTGCAAATGGTGGAATGGAAGCAGATGTATGTCAAAGAGTGAATGAATGATGTAAAGTGTTGGGTGCTTTGAAAGGAGAGATGAAGAATAGAGGGTTGGAAATAAATGTTAAGAAAGTTTTGTATGAGAAAGTGGTTGTGCCAACTGTGATGTATGGATCAGAGTTATGGGGTATGAAAGTAAGTGAGAGACGGAAACTAAAGGTGTTTGAGATGAAATGCCTGAGGAGTATGATTGGTGTATCTCGATTGGATAGGGTTAGCAATGAAGTGCTGAGAGCAAGAACGGGTGTGAGGAGAGAAATTGCAGCCAGAGTAGATATGAATGTTCTGAGATGGTTTGGCCATGTGGAAAGGATAGATGATGAAAAGCTCCTGAAAAAGGTGATGAATGCGAGAGTTGATGGGAGAAATGCTTGAGGGAGGCCTAGGTTTGGATGGATGGATGGAGTAAGGAGAGCCCTGAATGATAGGAGGATGGATGTGAGGGAAGCAAGCGAGCATGCTAGGAATAGGAATGAGTGGCGAGCGATTGTGACGCAACTCTGATGGGCATCTGCTGTTACCACGGGGCTGCATCTTACAGAGGTAGCCCTGTGGTAGGGGCAATAGGAGGAGATGGCAGTTGTGAAGCGACACAGGTTGTGGAAGAGCCGGGAGGATGGGCTGTGGCACTCCAGCAGTGCCATCTGAACAGTCGTTAGCTCCCTTGCCATTGCCCATAGAGCAAAGTAATCCACCTATTTGTTTCCCTTTCTTGATGTCGGCTACCCCCCAATTAAAGGGGGAAACAGCCAAGGTAGATAGATAATAGGCAAGATGAGGCGTATGCAGTCACTTGGCCCATAATTTGTAAATTGGTCATTCTAGATAGGCGCCCTTATCACTTGTATTAACCCTATCCAGACTAACGTGATCATATATTCCCTACAACTCATCACCAGGCCAAATTCAAGCTTGATTTTTTATGTTCTTGCCGCCCACCAATTTGCGAATTTCATATCGAAACCTCAATGCGAAAGTATGCAATAGTGTAAAACAGTCATATATATATATATATATATATATATATATATATATATATATATATATATATATATATATATATATATATATATATATATATATATATATATATATATATATATATATATATGTATATA
>JAXCGZ010019320.1:47500-52500 GCA_037179515.1 Halocaridina rubra | reverse complement strand
GGGAGGAAGGAACAGTAATAAAAGTATCTCATTATTATAAAAATGAAGTGAAATAACACTGTTCTTTCACATCCAACCCTCTAAATATAAATGAATGATTTTCCATCTTGTAAGAGAATCCGATCACTATGCAGTCTTCACTACAGCATTTTGAACCTCTCAACTGTCATTCCTCCCTATTCCAACCCTCTCTATATATATTGAGTGGTTACATATTGCTTATTTCCCTGACTCTTTCTATAGAGAATCCAAATTTCTTCCCCTGATATATCTGCCTGAGCAGATCATATTGGGAATGAAAGTTATTCATGGTCCATGAAACCATTCCACCTTAACTCATCTACTCTCGGCTCCGATATGGAGGGGGTATCTGATTGGGGTACCCAAAATTTAGTTAAATTTGATTCTTCGTAGACGCAGTTTCTGGCTGTCTCTTATCTTCTTCTCCTCTTGAAACTCCTATTATTTTCGAAACTAACAAACGTATCCTTTTAATTCTATCAACATATTAGGAATCACGATAGCCTCTAACTTGTCTTGGAGGAATCACATGACCCAAATATATAAATTTTCATCCAAAAAATTGGGGGTTCTATTTCGCTTTCGTCATTACTTTTCCTCTTTACATTTACTTAAAATCTCTAAAGGTCTTATCCGTTCCTGCTTAGAATATTGCTAGCACATCTGGGGTGCTTCTTCATATACTTATCTCCTTGAGAGGGTTGAATCTACTAATTCCATCACTGCTCCGATGAGTTGGCGAGTTCCCTATCGCTAGGTCATCAGTACTTCGACCGATCATTCAGGCTGTCCTTTTCCTATTGTGTATCATTACCTCATCTCTGCTTTGTCTTTAACATTTTACTTCTTCTTCGTCTTAATATTTTCTTTTTGCCCTGGCCTCTCTTGATGAGGGCTATTTTCTTTCCTGCCTCGGTGTCACACTCATTAATATCAGAAAGGTAATGTGTATCAAGCATGTAAACCCTTGTAATTTCTGTTGCCTTCACTTTCATCAGAAATCATTGATAAATCACTCTGCATTTGGTAAATATTTCCTTAAAAATGAGAAAAAAAAAATGAGGATTTTAATGCATCTTAAACTAAGAACTTTTTCTTGTCTCTTATCAAGAGACTTTTATAACTCTAATTTTGCTCCTATTTCCGATCCACCAATGCTAAAGTTAATTCACTATAATATAAACATTATATTAAAATATTTTCAAATACTTATTATTCTTATATTAATCTATTGTTGACAACTTTGTTCCTCCTACACAGCCAGTCACTTAAAATATGACACCCCTATCCTCCCGGTGCAACTGGGCGAAATCTTAGATTTGGCTTTGAACTTGTATGTCTCACTTAATTTGCAGCATCCAATTGAGGACTTGAAAGAGTTTCATTCTTAGTTGACTTATGCTTTGAGGCTTCTCAATAACCTCTGACTATAACAAATACTGAACCTTCATCTTAGACATGTGCATTTAGAACAGAAATAACAATAAAAATAATGATATAATAATAATAATAATAATAATAATAATAATAATAATAATAATAATAATAATAATAATAATAATAATAATAATAATAATAATAATAATAATAATAATAATAATAATAAGTAATAATAATAATAGTAATAATAATAATAATAATAATAATAATAATAATAATAATAATAATAATAATAATAATAATAATAATAATAATAATAATAATAATAATAATAATAATAATAATAATAATAATAATAATAATAATAATAATAATAATAATAATAATAATAATAATAATAATAATAATAATAATAATAATAATAATAATAATAATAATAATAATAATATTAATAATAACAACAATAATAATAATAATAATAATAATAATAATAATAATAATAATAATAATAATAATAATAATAATAATAATGATAATAATAATAATATTAAAAATAAAACCAATGATATTAATAAAATCAATAATATTAATCATCGTCTTCGTCTACACCTTTTCCACTTTTATGTGGGGTCGATGTTTCTGGCCAGTGTTTTTCATATGTTTCTATCCCATACCTCATCACCCAATAAACCTTTAGACCTCAGGTCGTCATTGATGCAATCCATCCACCTACGCTTTGGTCTCCCCCTCCTTCTACTACCCTGTATATCCATTTCCATCACCCTCCTCCAAACATACTGTTCATCCCTCCCAATGACATGACAATACCATCTTAGTCTATTTTCTAGTATCTTATCTGATATTTCTCTAACTTTTGAGGTACCTCTAATTACCACGTTTCTGATCTTATCGCTTCTTGTCACCCCACACATCCATCTCAACATACTCATCTCTGTCATATCCAGTTTTTTCTCTTGTGTCTTCTTCATTGCCCAGGTCTCTGCTCCATACATCATCGCAGGTCTCACAACTGTCTTATGCACTTTACCCCTCAACTTAATCCCTATTCTCCTGTCACACAGCACCCCAGACACTTTCTTCCAGTTCTTCCACCCTGCTTATATTCTGTGGGTTATTTCTGACTCTAGATCACCATCCTCTGCTACTGTTGATTTCTAATACTTGAACTTATCAACTCTTTTCAACACCTCCCCCTGCAAATTGACCTTCCCATCCTCATCATCTCTCAACCTCAAGTACTCAGTCTTCTTCCTGCTGATTTTCAGTCCTCTATCCTCCATTACTCTTCTCCACTCCTCAAGCCTCTCCTCCACTACCTCTCGTCTGTTGCTACACAGTACAATGTCATCTGCAAAAAGCATACACTATGGTGACTGATCTCTAATAAGCTGGGTTGCTACATCCAAGGCCAGATCAAATATATATGGACTCAAAGCAGACCCTTGATGCAGACCAACATTTACTGAGAGACTTTTCGTCAAGCCCACACTGCTCTTAACATTTGCTTCTGCCCTCTCATACATATCTTGAATGATTCTTGCATATTTCTCGGGGACTCCCTTTTCTCTAATACACCTCCACACCTCTTGAAGTGGTACTCGATCATATGCCTTTTCCAGGTCAATAAAGACCATATGCAGTCCTTTCTGTTTCTCCCGATGCTTTTCCATCATTTGTCTCAAGGCAAATATGGCATCCACTGTCCCTCTTCCAGGCATGAAGCCATACTGTTCATCCCCAATTGTCGTTCCCTTTACTGAGTCTTCTCTCTATGATCTCCCATATCTTCATATTATGACTTAACAACTTTATACCTCTATAGTTTCCACACACCTGAATGTCTCCCTTCCCTTTATAGATTGGGATGATTAGGCTTCCTCTCAACTCCTCTGGCATCTTTTCTTGTCCAAAGATCTTTTGCATTAAGTCCCACAAGATATCCATGACTTCCTCTCCAAGGCTCTTCCATACCTCCACTGGCATCTTATCAGGTCCTGCTGCCTTTCCATTTTTCATTTTCCTTACTGCCTGCTCTACCTCTCTTCTAGCCACTGTTGTTGTAACTGCTTCATTTAGAAGTCCATCTTCAAATACTGCTCTTGGCTTCTCTTCATTTAGTAATCCTTCAAAATAAGTTTCTCATCTGCTTTTTATTTCATCCTCTTCTGTTAGAACTACTCCTTGGTTATCCTTTATTTGTCTTACTTGGGTCAAGTCCTTGGATGTAGCATCTCTGGCCTTTGCAATTCGCCATATTTTCTTCTCTCCTTCTGGTGTTTCCAGCTCTTTATAGACTTCATACAATGCATCTGCCTTTGATTTTGCTACTGCTCTCCTTACCTCCTTCCTTGCCTGCGTGTACTCTTCTTTATCCTGCTCCAGGCCTGATAAATCTGCCTTTTTCTTAGATTCTTTCTTTTTTTTCACCCATTCTTGCACTTCCTCATTCCACTACCATGACTCTTTATCATTTTGTGGTTTCCTTCCTGATGACTTTCCAAGTACCTCCTCACTAACTCTCAAAATCACCTTACTATTCTCTGTCCACCATTCTTGTACATCCTCATGCAACCTTATCACTTCAAAAACTCTTTCCTTAAACATACTCTCTCAGCTCTGCATCTTTCAATCTCCACCACTTTATCTTTGGGGCCATCCTCGGCTTCTTACTTTTCCTATATTTCCTGAGCCTGCAATCAGTTACTACTATCCTATGTTGCACTTCTACACTCTCCCCATTTATTACTTTACAGTTGCTAATCTCCTTTAGATGGTCTCTCCTACAAAATAATAAATCTATCTGGCTCTCCCTCCCACCACTACTGTACGTAATCAATCTGTTTTCCTTTTTCTCAAAGAATGTGTTGACCAATGCCAGATCAAATGCCATTGCAAAATCAATCGCTCTCTCTCCCCCCTCATTTCTCTCACATACCCCCAGCCCCCATGAACTCTACCTATCCTAGCCCTCCCAATTCCCAAGTGGCCATTTAGATCTCCTCCGAAAATTACCCTCTCCTGTATAGGAAATGTTCTATGATCCTGGTCCATTTCCTCCCAAAATGCATCCTTCTCCTCCGCTGTACAACCAGCTTTTGGGGCATATGCGCATACCACACTGACCACCGTTTCTCCCAGTCCCAGCTTTAAACTCATAATTCTGTCACTCTTTCTATTCACACCAAGTAAGCTTTTCTTCAGGTCTTTGGATGGTATTATTCCTACACCATTCCTCCCTACCTCACTGGCTCCACTATAGAACAATTTGCAACCCTCACCCAGTTCCCTCGCCTTATTTCCTTTCCACCTGGTCTCCTGCACACATAGCACTCCAATTTTCCCCCTCTCCATCAGATCCACCAATTCTCGCCCCTACCCAGTCATCGTCCCCACATTAAGAGTGCCCACCTGCAGCACCTCATTTGACACTTTCCCTTGCGCTTGCCTCTTTAACCCAGCCCGCCCATGACTGGGTAGCCCTTGCTGTCTTTCCGGAGGAGTCAAGTGAAGCTCCAATGCGTCGCCTAAGGGGAACGCCCTAGTATGGTGACTATTCTCGTTATCTGTACTGGCAATAT